>UCOM01000151.1:0-120862 GCA_900474385.1 Ormyrus pomaceus
AATACTGTACCGTTAATAGTTGAAAAGTTATACGTGATTAAACAAAAATCGATTTTTCTTAGATTTTTGCTAAAAGAACACATAACTTTTGAAAAATCGAGTGTAGGCCGAACGGACTCGGCTTGCTTTATATTTTAACATTAGAAAACATATCGCAAAGTTACAGGAAAATCCATTACCCAAATGTCATGTGTTCTCCTTGCAAGTAAATTATTTTAGACAATTTTTTAAATTATTTACTATGTTCTAAATATTTTTAATTTAACTGCAAACTCAATGTCTTCAATAAATTATATTATTTAATTTTATTGTGTTCACGAGAGAAGACAAAGTTCACTGCACCATGGTCTTATAGTAAATCTCCATTGATTCGGAAATACCGCGAGAGTTGTGGAATTTATAGCGGAGACATCTAGAGATAAAGTTCCAAGAGACTCGGACATATAAATCTTTTTCTAAAGTTATGCTCTTACATTTTACGAAAGAAATTGACAGGTAGATTTATAATTCACTGCTTCTTTTTTAAATCTGTTATAGTACTTTTTGAAAATATAGGCACGTCATTCACAAAGTCAATTGGCTGTGCTCAGTTGAGACTTCATTGAGCTTATGTGCCATTTCGACAGTCTGTTAAAAAGGCAAAATTGAGTTACTGAATTTTTAGCTTACTGTCAAGAACAAAGCAGTATTAAAAAAAGAAATGGTAAAAAAAAGGTTTTTTTAAAACCAAAAATGAAAACTAAATATTTATTTACTAAAACCTAGGTGAATAATTGCATGTTTAATGATGAATTGCAGGAAATCACTACTAATGATAAAATCAGCTTTTCCAAAGCTCTGTTGACTGCCTACTAATACCGACTAGTACTAATACTCGATTCTAAAATTCTACTATTCAAGCTTCAGTTACCAAAATCGTTAGGGCATTTGAATTTCCTGGATGCGCTTGAAACATATGTATTTACTGGCTCACAGCCCGTACAAATCCGCACATCATCAGCCTACAATACCCACATTGTATTACCGAGAGCTTTGCCAAAGAATACGTAAATAAAACCAGGAGTGACTCTAAAACGCAATTTTATCCAACAAAAATAAAAGACCAACTCCCGCATCCATCCCCTACCTTTGGTTTTGATTAGATTAGAAAACGTCAGATACTCCCCCGGAGAAAAAGCGTCATGCGCCAAGCAAAGAGAAAGCGAGCGGAGAAGCCCGCGCAGTACGTTCTTTGATCTCTACTTCAGCGGACGTGCGCGAGGGTTGAAGTTCACATATCTCCGCCGTAAAAGCCAGTCGGGAGAAAGGAAAAAAAACCCATATAAAGCGAGGTTAAATGGAAAAGGGAACGAAACTGTGCACGTGCACACGCGATGCAGCAGAGAGTTTGAATAGGAGAGGCTCGGTTCAGTGCACCTGTTACGCGACGAAGCCGCTAACTAGCTTATCGGTCGCTGCAGCCACGCGTCCCTCCGTTGTTCGATGACCGAAGCGTGAAATCTCGCCGCGACGTTTCATCTTTGCCTGCGACTGCCGCCGGCTAACGAACCGTAAGGAGGAGACGTTAATTGTAGACGTACTCCAAGCTGGGCTTAGTGGAAAGGTCTTGGGTTTGCCGCTCTCTTGCCTGCTTATTGATATTAGGGCATTTTGAGGTACGCAGTTTCAATAGCATTAATTGGGGAGTGAGTTCACGTTGGGTTTAGGGTGGCTTCTCCATAACGAGCTGGAGAAGCATAAATGCGTAGATTGAATTCTTGTTATTAGCAATGGCAAGGATTTTTTATGTGTTCCATTTGTTGAATAACTAAATAATCAATCGAAAAAGGAAACAAAGTACTATATTTTCCAGATAGCAGAGCATCCTTGAGCGTCCTGAATAACCATGAACTCTCCTGAAGACAATCATTAATCTCCGTCCGCCGAGTCGGATGAAAGGAAAACTTCTGATAACTGCTTATAAATCAGCCGTTAAACAAATTATTGTTTACGCGAATTAATTGCGGGTCTTAAGTAAATGGCTCGAAGCCACGTGTACACAGACTCCTCTCCACTTTCGCTCGCAGCCTAGTTGGCGCTGCGGCTGCCTGCTGGCCAAGAGAAGAAGCAGTGCTTCGCTCCTCGGCGAGGTCGCGACATTGGCCCCTCCAATTAGAGTAAGTGGAATGAGGGAAAAGGCTCGTTTAGGGCTGCGCCTTGTTCTCTGGCGAGCTGCCGTCGACTCCAACGATACTGTCTGGTCGTCTCGATCCAATCCGCTGAGGGCGAGACTCGAGAGAGAGAGAGAGAGAGAGAGAGAGAAGTCTGATGGAGGAAAGGGAGGAGAGGAGTCTGAGATTGATTAAGCATCAGTAAAACGGTTTATCGCCAGCTGCAGATCGAGATTTTGTTGCTGCTCTTTTTAAAAACGCTTTTACCCGCAAGAATTAGAATTCGGACGGTACTTCGTAATTAAGAGGAGAGTTGGTGTATTTTTTTTTTTTTTTAAATTTTGAACTATATATTAAACTTTATGACAATTATGAATTAAAGTGGTAATAAAAGTAAATGAAATTTAAGTAATACGTATAATTTTCTTAAAAGAGTGAACTTGACGAAATGACGAAACTTTCTTGCAATGTTGAATTCTGGTAAGATAAATTTTTATTATAATGCTCCACGCTTAACTTTAGAAATTTGAAAAAAAAAAAGTTTTATGATTAAATAATAAATTGACAATAGCTACTTTATCATTAAAGTATCTAATTTAAAACAATTGCTATGTTCAATTGCGGTTTGGGTTAGCTACTATAAATCTGAATGTACGTAGTTTGTGTTACGTTTCCAATTACATCGAGTGCAGAGCACGTAGGAGATGAGCGGCAACTTCGCGAATTCGTTAATCTGATTACGGGCTAGAATATAGGCGGAGTGATTAATGAACTAGATAGACTATAAGTTGCTGTAAAGCCCAGCTCTGCCTTTTGGAAATGAAACAGACTATTTTTGACGGAATTTTCAAGTCAAAATCGATGAGAGGCAGAATATGCCGGAAAGCTCACTGCACATGTACTGCGGTATTGATTTCGTATTAGGCGGTATTGCAGAACTACAAATTTTCTAAATCGATATTACTTTTCGAAGCTTCCATTCCGCGCTGCATAATAACTTAGAAAATACGTTTAGATGTGCTGTCCGGTGCAGCAAAGGCGGACAATTCTCCAGGGTGGAGACAGCTAAAACAGCCTGTTAAACTATATAAAAAAGGTAAAATCGACTGACAAGCAAGGCTCTTTTCCAGAACGAGCCGTTTCTATTGACTGAGGCGGGCCACTCGAGGATGAAGCAACGGCAAGGCGGGCGTGCATTCGATCTTTCGAGTCGCGGAAGAGCGATCAGCGATAAACGCCAACGTCGAAGAGCGGAGGGACGATGACGAGGGTCTCGGCGTCGAGCTTCGATATAAGCATATCTGCCTGCCAAAGTCAACAGCGAGACGAAAACGACGACGCGGAGATGATACAATGGGCAAAAATACCAAGGGCCGCGGACAAGACGGCGACGCTTTTGTGCGCGCTATTTTGTAGGTCAAGTCGCGCTCAAGAACCGAGCTTTCGGTAAGGACAAATAATTCGCTCAGAGCTTATTGTTCCTAAGTATTGTAAAGCGATATTTTATTTTCTTACTTTTATCCGCCTGTGTCATTATACCATTGTAGAGGGATGACGCTGCTGAGTAGGCTTTTCATTCGGAAATAGCGACGCATTGTGATGCTAACAGCTTAATAATACGTACGAATTACAGCCTCAATTTCGGATTCGCAAAATGTAAAATTATGATTGCATAATTTTCCATTTATAAGCGTGCTGATGAAAAGATACGAGGTTGTTTATTTTGTTTCGCGCTGCTAAGCAAATTAAAATCTTACTTAATGCAAATGTTTATGCTTACTACGATGGTTTCAATGTTCTTGGCAGCAGTCGACCATTACCAAGTGAAAATATAAGATGAGCTCCTAAAATTCTATCTTTTGGCACTCAGTACCGTATTCGCGGTGCCAAGAGATTAATTTGCGACTTTTATGGCTGATTTTCACTGGAGAACATTTACTGCTTGTTACGCGGTACAGTGTACAAGAGCGATCCTCCCCCCCGCCCTGCCCACTCGCGTCTCGCGATACAGACCAAATATCAAGTTGTCCAACTAGACTGCAAATTGCAGCGATCTATTTGATTTCTAAATAAAGTTTGTTCCTCGAGCCGAACCAATGAAGTCAGCGAGAAAGTAAATCGGTGACTCGGGCGCTTCGCTAATTGAATTAATCTTCCGGTGCGGCGCAAGGCCTGATGCATAAATTTCAATTAAAATGCGAATCCAGAGCGTGCACAAAAGATTATCCAGAATTAATTAAAGTAAAATTACTTCGCAAATGCATAGACTCGAATGGGGGGGGGGGGTCGACGACGTTCTCGCGCTGTCATTGTCACTGAATTTAGCGACCCGCGAATTTCCGGCTGCGAGAAATGCTTTTAATGTACGCTGTTGGAAGATAAGACCTGAAAGCTAACCGTTTACTCGGGCGGGAGTATGATATGTCCCCGGGGTGTACTCTTGCAGGAGTACACGGACGACTCGCGTATAGGGTAATCATTGACGTGAACAAGCTCTTGCAAAAAATATTTTAATATTAGAGGTGAGAGCAGGCTGAGGTGAAGATTTCGAACAAATTTTGAACTACTTTCTTGTGTGAATAAATTTTTTTAAACGAATATAGTTTTTAAAAATGAGTTATTGCGAAAATAATCGACAGTAATAGTTGTTTTTGGTTAATAAACAATCAAAACTTGCCTATCTCATCATTAAGTGCGATATCTCAGGAATTTATGATTAACTATTACTTTACAACAATAAAAATTCAGAAGGAAAAAAAAGCCAATTTAATAAATTGTTTCAATAAAACGCGATTCATTGAAAGATTTGAAAATATTGAATTAATTACTCCTAATTAGCGTGCTTTATTAAATTATCTACTGAATGGATGTTGTTTACGTGCGGGACTCATGTAAAGTGAGCATAACGTGTACAATACTTGCTAGTGCACAAGAACTCTACAGCGATACCTTATAGGGTCGATGATCGGTGTGTAATGATGAACGTGTAATGAGATTATTGTATCTATAATCTAATATCTCGCGAAAGAATGCGGCAGCGGTCTCGACTACTGGCAGAGGACATTTGTCAGATCTATCTAGGCTGACAAATAATACTGGGACGTTACTGCAGAACAATAATAGTCTGATAAGGAAAAGTCGATATTTCGTTATTTATTCATTACATTACACGACTCGTATTGTGAAACTTTTATTTCTATATAGGTAAGACAAAAGATTGCATTATTCTAGACAGTATTCGTTCGAACGTTCTACGAAAATATTAAAACGTCAGAAAAAAGTAAGAATTTTCTTTTGAAAACGGAGCCTCGATCAATCTGAAATATATCAAACGTTTCGCCGCATCAATAAACAGGCAATCGCCGGTCTACCATTCGAAAAAGCGTTAAACATCAGCCGCACGCTCAGCCAGCAATGGACCCGAAGTGCAAGCCAAAATTCTTGCGCGAGATATACGTAATTTGTGGGCTCGCGTGAAAAAGCCACTCGTCGATGCGCACCTTTTCGTCGACGTCGAATGAAACACCACTGCAGCATGAAACATGACACTCTGCGACTGGTGAATGTGCTAAATGGCTCGTCTCGTGCTTATGTATACGCGTCTACCCATACAGGGTCAACGACCAGCAACCAGCAGCAGCAGCAGCAGTAGCAGCAGCACGCGCGTCCTTTGTGCAACCTCGAGCTACTTCCTCGTCTGTGCTCTTCAGCTTTCCCTCATCCTTTGCCACATATCTCTTGAAGCTCTCCTCCTCACCGCAATTACACATGCACTAGCACGTCACCAAGGCCGCAGCTGCGCTTCTTTCCCTCCTCACTGCGGAGGGCTGCCTCTCTAGCGGCACATCCGGATTCCACAAGGAAGTTCTCCCTCTCTCTCCCGCGGCTACTGCTCTGGATTCCGGTCGGTGCACGCTCTGCTCCCTCCGAGGCGCGCGCGCGCCCGAGCTTTGTAGGTTAGGTCGCTTGCTTCTCGCGCGCGCGGTCAACCAAACTAAACTCCCGCGCTACCTCGCTGCCTTGGTCCCTTCCTACGGTGCCCGAAGCCCACACGCTACCCTGCACCCCGCTCCAGTTTCCTTCGATTCAAAAAAGCAGGCGCGCGCGACCGAGTGGTAGGGGGGGTTGGCTGGGGATGCACTCGCGCGCGTTGCGTGACCCCTGCGCTGCGCGGGTCACGGGAGGGCCACTGCAGCGGCCCCTGGGCTAAGCCCAACGCGGGGATGCCGCGGTCGGTCGGTCTTGCCCGCGAAACGGGATGCCAGAGAGGAATTTCTCGGGAGGTAATCGGGGGAAAGGGGGAGAGCACCGCGCCGAGATTCTGGTTCGCGCGCACTTGTTTATGTTCGGCCCGTGCGGAGGAGAGAGCGGATAAGCTGCAGCGACGGCACGCGCGGTTCGAGGTCGGCCTGGCGACTGACTCGCTCGACGAGGCGGGCGTCGCGACGCCGACGCCACCTTCGACCGGTTTGCTCGCTCCGTCTCCCTCTACTCTGACGCTCTCGCTCTCTCTCTCTCTCTCTCTCATTCGTACATGTAGCGCGCGCCACCGAGTTCTCGGTCTCTTCTGTAAACGCGTACTTCCGTCACTCGGCGTGTACGTGGACTATACATGCAGAGCGCGGGGCTCGACGTCGTCGTCGTCGTCGTCTCCGACGCCGAGGCCAAGTTTTCGCGGTGCTGCGCGGAGGAGCGCGAGCAGCGGTGTGCACCTTGTACGACGACCCCTCCTCGCTTAGCTCGGAGAGCGCGGGCTTCGCTGCCGTTTGTTTCCCTCGGTGCACGCGTCATCGATTTCTTAATGATGTATTAAGTAGCTTCTGTCTGAGCCTTGTTGTCGCGAGCTCGGGCGCTTTCGAGAAATCCGAGTCTCTTGCGAAAGCTGCTGGCGTTAATTACGAGGGGAGGAGAAGTTTCGCATTACTTTAGTCGGAATGAGGACTATTTATTTCCTCTTATTGAACTAAATGGAATTTATTTTGAGCTGAATTGATTGTGTGAGAATGTTAAGATTGCTCATAAATTTCCGGCGCTGTCCTACTGTATCCGTATCTATACTACTGAAGGACGAATTCAGATTCAGGCTTTTCTATATAACAGCCTGTTCTTGTGATTAATTTTAGCCTATCTTTTTAAAGATCGCAAATTAACTTGCAAATTATTATAATAAAATAGTTATTAATTATTTTTATTATAATAAATTTATTATAATTTTCGAATTTAAATCAATTCGTCAAATATTAAGTTTTTGATTGCATATAACGAACATATACTTTAATTGAAACATATTATATTAGTTTTAAAGTATATATATATATATACTAAATCTTTTAAAAATCAATTTCCTTAAATTCTCAGAATTATTTCAATTTTTGCCTTTATTCATCCGACAACATTTTATTTCAAGTAATAAATTATTATTATATTATTAAAGTAATAAAATCTTAAACTTCATAAATTTAATAGGTTATATAAATCAAATTACACAGTGCAGTAAAATAACTAAATTAAGATGAAATAATAATTAATTTTTTACGTCACATTCCTTCTTGCAGAATGGAATGTACGCGTTTATAAGCTTGACGTGCTGTATGCAATTAAGAATTCTTGAAAATTCGTGAAATTTCGAATGTGGAGCGCATATTGTAATTTCGTATAAAAAAGAACGCTATAATTGTGACGAAGGCCGGAAAGAGATGTATGTAGATCTACGCGACCCTTCATAAAAATAGCTTTTTAAGGAGCAAACGCAACACAATGCACTATAAATAAATTTAGGAAAATACAACTTCATTAACGATCTTTTTTTGTACCCTATTGCTTTTCATTTTGTTCTTACAGTAATCCTACTACTCGCGAAGGGTGCTTCACTTTTAGAGCTTTCAAAAAAAATGAAAATATTAAGATCCTTTGGGATTTGCAGAATCTGATGATGCAACATGCTCTTTAAAGAACTTCTATTTTCATCAAAGGCAAAAAGATGTTTTACTTTTTGGCAAAGTAATTAATTATTCATATTATTTCTGTGAAAAACATGAAAGTAGTAAAGAATTCTATTACGTCTTTTATTTATCGTATTTCATTTATCCATTAAAACCGTATTTTTACTTTTATAACATTTTTGATGTTATCAAATTAAAGAGATACTTGTAAATAAAGCTAAGTTTTACTTACATTTAAAGACGCATCCTTCACCAGTATGTCAAAGATATGTCACGTGTACAAATATTCACTCACCTGGAACAGAAATAATTTCAAAATTAAAATTTTATATCTATATCATACATATATTTCATCATATAACGAGTATGCACTAAAATTTTTAATAGAATTTTAAAATAAATTATAGTTTCGTATGTATAAAAGTGAATTAAAAAATCAATAACAACTTATATCGATTCAGTATTTCTAGATTAGAAATCAGATCAATAAATTACTTTAGCAGCTGCGTAAAAGGGCTTAATTTTTCTCATCATTTCCATTTTATCAATTTTTGCCCGATCCTTCTTATCGAAAAGTAGCGTAGTGCAATTCCAATTCAAAGTAAAGACGATAAATTCCAGGGAAGAATTTAAAAGAGCAACCACGCGGGAGAGTGAATTTTGCGCCACGACGCGCGGCGTATAATGCATCGGCACTGCAGCATCTCTCGCGCGTCGAAGTTGGAAACGGAGCCTCAAGTGCCTCGTATAGTCGCTTCAGCAGCACCTGAGACGACGGCAACGCGCTTATACACGCGGACTTGCTTTTTTTCTCGCTTCTTCGCCGCTCGCCGAGGCGTCTCGCACTGAAATCTTAATGGGCCACTTCACTGCTGATGTATACAGTCAAGCAGCAGCGTTCTTCAAATTGTTCCGAGAGTCCGTTGTTTCTAATTGTGCTGGGGATTATATTGTCTAACCTGGACGGGCAGGTGTGGGGCACGATACTTTTCTGTTTTAGGGAGAAAAATAATTTTTAAAATTGCTCGCGTTTTTATTTGGTACGTTACGAATTTCTGGAATAAAGGGAGGAATGAGGATTTTATGGAAAGCTGGGGAAAAGTTCCTATAATTTCCGGAAAGTGTTACGTCAACGCTGAGAAAAGCGGTTATGAAGTTGGAAATGTTTTCGTTGATAAGCCTTCATGCCTGAGCTAAAGCAAACTCCCGAGAAATTACTGGCTGCTTCAAAATGTGGTACTATCAATTTCAAGCAAAGCAGGTCAAATTCCTATATCACTTTGCAACTTTGAAGTGACGTAGTAAAATTTAGTGAAATTTCTGAGAGCATTTATTGGTTTTATGTACAGGAGTTTAAAATATACTTAATCTTAATTTATGAAATAGGGTGATTGAATCTTTGTCGACTTAGAACGTACGTCGAGCTACTCTGAAATTTCATTTAATGTAACATTACAATAATCTATTTTAAAATTTATTCCTAAAAAGAATATTCTAAATATTAAAATGAAGTTTTCATAAATATATTCTATTTGCCTATAACTCTAATATTTTTCGCATACAGGTCTTTCGGCTGGAAAATTGGCGACTTTAAAACTAGGTATATAAATAAAATTTTAAATGTCAGAAAAATTTTAAAAACAATTTGTTCCTTTACTTTATTTTACAAAAAAATTAAGCTTCAAGTCGAAAACGTTAGCATCCAGATCATATGGCAGAAACATGTCTCACTGCATCCTGACTCATACTACTGTTATATAGGATGTCTTCCATATTTCATACAGCTTTTACATTACAGAAATAAATTTTCTACAATTTTAAAACCTAAACAATACCAATGCTATTTTCTTTATTGCAGTTGAGAATTACTTTAATAAAAGATTTATTTGTTTTTTCAATTGAAAAAGTGATAAACTTATTATTATTGGTTTTTTCAAAGCTTTCAATTCAGTTTAAAAAAGATGCATTTTTCAATAAAATATATTTGAAACAATGGAAGATCGACGTTTTTTATTTAAAAAAATTAACAAACAAATTTTTAGTAAAAATTTATCCTCAGTAAGGTTCGAAAAATAAAATTTTTATTTTTATTTAAAAAATACTGATCGACCAAAATATGATAAATTGAGATATATTATTTTATAGTTTTATAAAACTATTTCACGAAAAAAATGTTAAGTAAAAACTAATATGTACCCGCATTAAGTAGAACAAGAATAATGACAATGTAAGCACTAACTATAAAAACAAAATTGAACTAAAAAGCCAACCTTTTTTCTAAATATCCAGGCTGCGGCACTTCCTCGCAGCAGCTTTGCGCAAGCTGCGGCTCAGTGCAACGTAAAACACGCTTCGTCGCGCTACTCCGTCCGCAGCGCAAAATAATCAACGTCGCTCGCAGTCTTTCACAAAAAGCATCGGCGGCAGAATAAAAAAGAGAGCCCGGCGTTATGCTGCCGCAGAAATCGTATTCCATTTTGGCTCGACGCGTCGAACGCTCTTAGCCTCAACCACACCCCTCTGCGCAAATAAAAATGTCACTCATTGGGCTCCCCCGTCTTTTTTAAATTGTTATTTATGCGTTCGATCGAGTCAATGAAGATGCTTTTTCTCGCCCTCTGGAATACATGGACGCTTTTTGTAGAATGTTTGTGGAAGATTCGTATACTTTTGTGTTTTGATAAATAAGTTACCTAGGTGTGATTGTTTTTTACAGGTATGTGAAAAATTGAAACCTTTTAGGATTGAAAAAGGATTGGATAGGAAAATTCGGAGATTCTGCAGTAGAAACGTACCACAGACAATACTTTACAGAGGTATGAATAAAAACTTTTTTCCGCGAAATCAATGGTTTGGACTTCCGCATGAAATGTTGAGAAAATCCAAACTGTTACAAAACACTGAGGTTCTTTTTTATAGTACGAAAATCTTAAATTATGTACTGATTACAAATTAAGGTATTATGTAGATAAAAAAAGGGCAAATGAGATCGGCTTTGGATAGAAATCTACGTACTCACAGACGAAATATTTTACCCGAAAATCAAAATACTCTGTATTCTGTGCAAGAGGTATAACAAGATAAGAAAAAATGAGGAAGTTTAGGAAAAAGGGAAGAGAACCCAAAGATGTACGGGTAGATAAATTGATATACCTGCTGGGCTTTCAAAGCTAAAGTACTTTAATCTAATACGATCTAAAGTAAGGATTAGATCACGAGAAGAAGTGCACGATAACGTATAAGAGACACTTTGATAATAACAACGCGTAAGTTTTATTTCGTGGCTTTGCATCTGTCTTTAAAAATATTTTTATTTTATAGTTATCGCTTGCAGAAGCGTAGTTTTGCTGACGTAAAGGTCAACAATAATAAGGGACGTTCTTAAAACAATTACACTTCCCTGAAATTAGCAACTTCTTAAGCATACAGTTTAGCGCACGACTTAATAACACTCCTACGGCCAAAGCACACATTTAATCCAATAGCCCAAGAAAGTACCACGAGAATACAAACTATCCCCTCCCGAAAACGCGCAACCAGCAGGCCGTAAATCCTCCATAAAATTTCCGCACGCAGAGAGCAAACATCGCAAAGGGAAGAAACACCAGGAAACTTCGAGAAGCCGCGTCGAAAGTCCGCGTCAAAGCGGATAGAAACCCGCTAGCCGAGAAGAATGCGTAATCAGGGCTATCGATTACCGATCGGCGACTCCGAGTGCCTTAAACCGCGCGCATCTACTTAGGCGTAAAGTGCGCCGACCTTCGACCTTAATGGAGCCGAGCGTTAAATTCATCTCTCTCTCTCTCTCTCTCCTGCATTCTCCATCGATTGCAAGAGTGGGCGGTACGGACAATGGCCAGCGGGACTCAGCGCTGGTATTGTTTGTTTCAAGCCTTTGGCGACTTCCTAGATTTTTACGGCCAAGCTTTATTGTGCTTGATAATGAGAAAAGTTTAAGTTGAAATTATTAGGTTCACGTAAACTAGCAGGTCGCGTATTTGGGATTCTAATTCGGCACCCTTTTTCCATTTAATTCCGTTCGACGTTTGTCGAAAAGTTTTTTAATACATTTTTATTTGAAATTATTAGGTACTAGTGAAATCCAACGCGCTTCGCTATTTTCTTTTTTTGAGGTTACTATTTTTCCGTCAATCAGATCACGAATAAACTGATCAGCCAATCACATCACGAATAAACTGACTTCACTTTCCAGCCCATCAATTTTTTAAGGAAGGATGAAGTAGAGTCTGTTTACATCGACTGAATTACTGACGAGGCTTTAAAATAAATCAACTTTCGATATTTATCCTACCCAGAAGAAAGATATTGCAGTAAACATTCTGAGTGAAAATAATAAAATTCAAAACTTTAGCAAGCTCGTTAAAAATATATTCAATATTAGCCTGATGGAAATTGATTCCAAGCTGCAAGTACTAAGTAGATATCTTTCTAACGAATGCATAAAAAATGAAAAGTTTTCACCGATTTGGAACATTTTAAAGCATTTCTTCGTTCGAGAAATAGTTTTTAGGATTATTTAATTATCTAGCTTTTCAACTTCAAAAATATCTAGGAGTTTGATTGTTATTATAGCGATGAGAATTATACATGTTTTGCTAATTTATGTTTCTAAGTAACCATTAGGTAAACTATCCATAATACTTTTATACTTTCAACTTTAATATTAAGTGGCTGAGTACAATATCTAAAATCTTAACTAAAACCTTTTTAGATTATGTTCATTCTATGCTTGCAAATGACCAAAAAAATATCCTCATAATACCTATAAACTATTTTATACTGTTCCTACCAGGGATTTTCCATTTATCAAATTTTTCATTTATCACTTGATTCTCTATAAAAAAAACAGCAGCCTATTGATCTCCACCGAGTCTTCTCCTTTTTCCATCATCAAAAAACATTCAACCGGCTCAAGTGCATTATAGCTTTATCATTGACATCCTTTCAGGCGGCCATAAATCTTAAAAACTACCGAATAAAAACCTAAAAAATTCACTTAGCTGGTCGAGCCCCTCCATCTCGACCAGAGCACCAGAAGCGGTGGAGGAAGAGGTCGTGACCCGACGCAGCACCGCCTCTGTAAATAGAGCAGGCCGCAGTCGGCTGGATCTACTGTACGACCGGGCGAGGCAGGCCGAGTCCTCTGCAGCTGCTACTCTAAAGGACAATGCCCACGGGAATGGATATGCTGGCTTTCAAACTTGGACGCGACGAGCTCAGACCGTAAACCTCGATTATGGAATTTTGAAAAAAAACTAGCCGATC
Organism: Ormyrus pomaceus; assembly: GCA_900474385.1. Classification (NCBI taxonomy): domain Eukaryota; kingdom Metazoa; phylum Arthropoda; class Insecta; order Hymenoptera; family Ormyridae; genus Ormyrus; species Ormyrus pomaceus. The sequence continues at coordinate 13,379 of UCOM01000151.1, forward strand.
CCCGTGTTTTGGGAAAATAAAAAAAATTTTTAAGAAGAGGTCAGGCTGGCTTGATATTTATGGATGAATTGCGGAGTTTTACGTGAACATGATATTGGAAAATGTACTGGCTAATGTAGCAGAGCTTTTTAGTTTTCAGGCTAAAAGGAGAGTTTAGAATTTCGGTGTACTCTTTGTAGAGAGGAACATGCCTACTCGAAAATAAATTGAAATGTTGGACAATTTTGCTTCTACTTTGCATTCAATTTTTTTTTCGAATTTTTTAAAAGTAAATAGTTTTAATTAAAAATATTCACTTTCCCAGTATTAGCAACAAAAACAATTTTAGAATCTGAATATAACTTTCAGGTATTAAGTCTGAATATTCAATTTATCGATATTAAGTCTTCAAAGGAAATGGCGTTTTCAATTAAATATGCAATTATCCTTTGTACAACAAGCATTGCAATTTCCATACTTTAAGTGTTTAATTTCAGATGTGTTTCGCTCAATAAGAAAATCTAGTTATCCTGTTCATCGCAAACAAATGTATAGGTCAAAATGAGTTATTTTATAAAAAGTGCAATAATTTTGATGCCACTTTTACTCGACTCAGCAAAGATTATTATTTTAAAAAAAAACACCAGTGTAAAAATGGCAGAGCATTGAAAGCCTTATTTATAGATATATTCTATAATATTGAAAGCCTTATAGATATATTCTAGAAAGACCAAATCCATATAATTCTATTCCCCTCCTATTTCTCACATTAATTTTTTATTCAAAATAAACGTTTTCAAGTTCTCTAAGCGACAGTAAATGGTTTGTACGCTTTTCGACGTTTTTCCAAGTTTTAATCGCGAGGGCAGTTTGACATGAGACGTGGGCATCCTTATTTGCAGCCAAGTTAAACATTTCTTTTTAGCAACAACAAAAAAAAAAAAATTATTTTAAATATTAAAATTTTAATTTCAAAGAGTGTTCATTTTCTTGTAAAGCTGTGAATGGCCCACTAAATAAAAACGTATTCGAGCATTGCTCGACCACGTCGAAGCTAGCAAATGCAATTTTTTAATGGACACTCTTCCTTGCCGAGGGTCTTCCGCGCTTTAAGCCAGCCATATAAAAGAAGCGACGTCTACACATTTTTACTGCTCCATAACTGCGGCTCATTCACACACAGTTTTTCAGCTTTTTCAGCTTTAGTAGAATGAAAATATTGCACTATTTTTTCAAAATTATAACATTTTTCTTGCAATTTTATTTTATTTACTTAAAATTGTAAAGTATAGAATTGCAAATTAGTTTCTGTAAAGTTCTCCGAATAATGGATGATCTTTGAGCTTTTCTGTTGTTATAAGGTGTTATAATTGTAAAAAGCATAGCAAACTTTTCTGCTGGGAGAAATTTTAAAACAAGAACTTTTGAAATTGCTTGAGGTCGCTTATAAAAGAGTTTTCTAATTTTACAACGAAATCTTTGGTTAAAAGTATAAGTTCAGGGGAAGTGAGGCATCACAGCTCCTTATGTTAAACTTTATAAATAGATACTTTTTTTAAACGTAAAGAAATTCTTTAAAAAATTTCTTAGCTATCGATGGAGACTTTCAAACCGTAGCAGACTTTCAACAGCTATAACAATAATTCGAGAAGAAATTCCGCGTCGTAATACGCAACTTTTATTTACAACTCGGGCAACTTGTTTCTCCGGAATCCCAATTCGCGTTGGCTCGGGAGCCAAAGTTCTACCGTGTAGCGTTGCCGTAGCCGTGAAACCGGAAAAAGTGCAATCTCCGCCAATAAAAATCAAGGGGTCGCGCAGTCTGCCGGAGGTAGGAAAGCGGGTAAAATGAATTTTGTCGGTCGATTCCCAGCTGGATGCAGCCTCCATTCCCTTAATGCAAAGCTAAGATATTGAAACCGCGACGGCTAGTCGGTGAATTTCGAGCAAAAAGAAGCGGAAGTGCATACCTGCCTGCATGAAGGTGGCTGCGAATTGCTTTTTCCACGCGAGAGTCGACGGGGAATGGGGTTCTTTTGCTAATTTAACGCGAGCGCCTTCGTGTTAATTGGATTCTCTGGCGACGGTGGAGTATTAGACTGGTGGAAGTTTTCGGTTGATCGCTATGTAGATGAAATGGCCGGATCAACGAGTGCTATAGCTGTATTAATAAGGCGTTCGACTTGTTTCACTTTTTTTGTCGAACTTTTTCTTGTAAAAGTCAAATAGAATATTAGTAAGCAGAGAATAAAAAAATGTTCGATGTAATTTACTGAAAAGACTTCCGAAGTCTTTCTTCTTTATTAAAAGTTGCTTAATTACTTTATTTTTCATTAAAACCTATAGAAGTTATACAAAAAAAATTTATGAACAAGTTGAAAATTATGTAATTAAAAGCCTTCTAAAATAAAACCATATCAAATTTGAAAAAATAATGAAACTTAATATTTCCGTCTTTTTATGAAAATAAGAAAATAATGCTTAGGCACAGCCATTAAAAATTCTTGCACATGAATTAAGCATTAGTTTCTGAAAACGATTTCGCGCGTCAAGAACGCCCTCCCCTCCACTGCTATACAGCCATCAAGAGATGTCAGATCGGATCTGCTGCATCACTGAGAACTCGCGGCTGATTGAACCAGCCATCCAGAATTTAGTCTTCGACGTCACTTCGGCTGAGACTCCCGCGTTTGTCATACGTTATAAACCCTCCCGGCAGCGCGCATCACCTTATGCCAGAACCGCTGCCTCTGATTTTCCAGCGACAAAGGCCGCGGGAAAAGGAAAGGAGCCGCCGCGCAAAAGGGGGAAAAAGCAGAGCGGTGCGTGCCTGAGGGGAATTAAAGAAAATCTCGTTTTCTCTTATCGCCCTTGTCGTTGGGACGAGCCTGTCTCTTAGCCTCCCGCGGGAGGATAAAGCCCCGCGCGGCAGTCCGTGCTGTGTTTGTCATCAGGGGCGGAACGAGCCGCACTTGCGAAATAAGAGAAATAGCTTCTCTCGAGCCCTAGCAATTTGCGGGAGGGGGCGAGACTTCGCGATCGGAGAGAGCCGAGTTGGTAAATATTAACGCCGGCAATTTCGCAGGTTTATTGCGTTTAATGAGAGCTTCGGCTGCGGTGACTTTCACTAAATCACTTAGGCGCCTCGGAGATGTAGTCTTTTTCATTTGCTTGGATGCTGAGGGATTTGTGTAATAACTTTACGGGCTGAAGAATTGGAGATTGGGTGGTTAAATTGATTTAATTCATAATCGCTGTGATTTATATTAATTAGAGTTTGTAATTAATTTATTGAATTATTCAATTAGTGATTGAAACGATCTGTACGTAATTAATTATACAATTTTCCAATCTATATTAAATGGAATTGCATTCAATCTACAACGACGGATTAAAAAAATAACGCCATCCATCCATTTACATTTTAAACTACTCTAACGATTAAAATATTGTTTATGCATAGAGCGAACATTAAACTATTTTTGTCAAATGAGAAAGCTTCCCTTCGGACGAAATAAAAGCGTTATAAATATTTACTAAACTCAACGTAAAACAAGGCGTAAAAAGTTCCCTCGCAAAGCCACCTCCGATAAAGAGCCGAGGAGCGTTTTATGAGGCGCAGCGAGCAAAAAAGCCAAGATAGGTAAGAAAAAATGAATTTAATCTCCCCCAGAGAGCTGCAAAGTCCAAATAAGTTGTAGAACTTGCAGCGTGGAAATGCGTTATTTATTTAGCGAGCTCGCGTAATTTTACTTTCGAGCTGTTCGCCTCGAGGGGCCGAAGAATGGGAAAAGGAAAAAAAACAGGCTGCTCGAAACTTCGGCACGAACTTTAACAAAGGCAGATGAAGATATGCCAGGCACTCCAAGAATCTCCTGCTTAATGTTGCTCAGAGTGGCAATACAGTCTAAAAAAAAAGCTAATCGATCGCTGGTAGAGAATGCAAATAGTTATTTGAGTTGTTTGCACGGGTTGATAAAATTTGGGTGTGCTTATACTATGATGATACGTAGAAACTTTAATGAGACTTTGAAGTAAATTAATAATGGATTGGTAATTTCAACGCTGCTTTCATTGATTTAATTAGTTTGTCATTATATTTAAATGTGTATCGATCATAAAGTTGAGAGGTTAATTTTAGTTCAAGTTTTAATGAAATAAAGTGTAATTAAAGTACAATTACGCTGTTATTTATAAAGCTTTTCATCATTTCATTAACCTAGAATACTTCCTGAAATTTAATGAAGCAACTTAGCAACTAATTTATTTTTAACTTATTTGAGTAACACTTTCGGTATACGTAATAAGAGATTTACGAATACATAGAGTTGGGATGAATCCGCATGCAAACAAGCAAATAAAGTACGAAATAAAGTCTGTATTCTAAGAACTGAATAATTTTATCATTTTCTGCATTGCGCAAATAGCAAGAAATGTCATAATTTTGTTTCTTTTATTTCTACTAACTTCTTTACTTTGCATTTGAAATCAAGATTTAAATTAATGATTTATAATCTTTCGTTAAATTTCGGTTGGTCACGCAAATTAACTTTCTTATCACAAGTGCAAAATAAGGTTCAACCGACAAAAGCCAGAATCACAAAGGGTCGACTGACGCTTCGAATATCGGAAGTGACTGATACCCAAGTTTGCCTTTATTGAATCAGTTTCCCCCTTTCTTTTTTACTCTCTGCTATCAAATCAATAGAATAGCAGAGAGCCGTGCGAGAATCCCTCTCTTCCGTTCTCTTCGGAAACTTGTTAACCGAATTAAACTGAGCCTGAAAATTTCAGACGATCGTCGATCACTTTGTGCTTCTTTTAAAAGTAAACAAATGTACAGGGATGCATGACGGCAGCAAAGATTATAGTAGCTTACAGTGCATTAAGGAGAGTGCATCAGAGCTTAAAAAAGCAATTTTGCGGACTTTGCAGTTTGTTTTATTTAAATTTAATTAAAAAAAATAATGCTGAAGTAAAATTTCAAAAAAATTACATTACTTATTAATAAGTATTTTATTTGATTAATTACATTGCATTTTAATAAGTCTTTAGTATGCATTAATTTTAATAAACGTGTCATACATTTAATTTATGAATAAATTTTCATTTTAGCGCGAAAAGCAATTTAATTAAATGAATTTCGTAAATTGGAATATCCAAATTAGTCAAAATGCGCATTATTAAATAAAAAAAGTGAATCAATATTATTTCACAACACAAACTTCCAACCATAAAGCGAAGCGATGCAGCACAAAAGCAATAATTTACGAGGAATAAAAGCGCCTGCAGCACGGCAGGGAATCAGTAGTGCAGGTCAACAATGGGCCAGCCGGGCAAGTTGCGCTCGTAAAGTTCGCTGCGCGGGTAGCATCAACATCGCGTGAAAAAATAATTATCAGCCTCGAGCCTCGCGGCCTTAAACGAGAGAAGACACGGGCCTGCCTGTTAAACATTGCATTAACAGAGGTGCCAGCACTTTGACCGCCCGGGCAATGAGTGTATTAAACCCCACCGAGACGATAAGTGAATTTCGCCGCTCTGCCATTATCCGTGGAAGATCCAATTTCGCCCTCCGCCCCCCCGTTTCGCTTCCCGGTCAGCTATTGAAGTATGCTGCCGCCGAGGCCGTCCGCTCGATGCGAGTTATATTAGCGCGAACGTGAATTTACGCGTGGAGCTGCGAGCTTTTTTTATTGACGAGAGTTTGTTTATGCGCCTTGCAATTGGGTCAAATTTTTATGGGGCGCAGTGAATGCTGCTGGACGCGGAAATTGAGATTGAATGGTGGGATTGAGAGATTAGAAAGAAAGGAAAAATCTTTGCCATTTTTTGAAAATAAAACCATTTCGGAACGGCTCGGATAGACAAGATGTATGTTTGTACTAAAACGTGAGATGAATCTTTTCCTTTGCCGTTTATCTTCGCGGATTGCGTTCAGCTTCGCTGAGTATACGGATATGTGACTGCGAACTTATAAAGTTTGAATTTTTTGAAAAGTTGCCGAACTATTGCTCGACCTATAATTTGTGTCTTGCAAACAAAATCGAACGCGAACTAGTTTAAACTCGATTTGAACTCAGTTTTGATGTTAAACTTTGATTATAAGTTTTTAATATCGAAATAAATTTTTCATTAAGCTTCAAAGTGCAAGAGATAAAGAAACACCCGTTTAAAATAAATTTTTATTTTAAGACCCAATTACATATAATACGTCTGAAAGAACTTTTCTGGGAAAACCTGCAAATACCTTTATTTAAAACCCGCCCAATGACGAAAGTCTCAATCCCTCGCTAATTTCTCAGTCCTCGCACAGCTTTCAATCTCATCTCGCGCAGATTGCGGCAGCGGTAATCTTTGACTTTGCGAGTCCCTGAAATTAGGTAGCGAACTATTCACAAGAGAAACTGCGTAAAACGGACGGTCATAAAACTATAACGGGCTCTCGGATGCATCATATTACAAGAGAGCACTGAGTACTCCGCGGAGGCGTCGATATCGCTTATCGATTTCGCGTAACTCGCTTCTCGCGTCACAAAATTCCGCGCCGATAATAATCGAGATTTACGAGCTTGCTGGAAGAAAAAAAAATGTATAATCGCATAATTCACGACGCTTGCAGGCCTTTTTGTTCTCCCGGTTCGTCGATGACCGACGCCGACCCTTTTAAGGGTGAATATTTATTTTGGATTCTGCACGGGTATGTGAAATTCAGTCTTGCGTGAGAATATGAATGTTGAGCGTGAATTTTGGATGTTAAAAGTTGGGAAAAGTGCGATCGGAATAGGGATGGAAAAACGAAGGGAGAGGATTCAGGGCTGTACGAAGGATTTTCCGTGATATTTAATAGCTCGGAAATGATTTGTTGTTGATTAACTAAATTTACGACAGGGTAAAGCGAGCTGGGCGATTAAGTGTTTATTGAATTTGATTTATGCCGTTATTATGACCTATTTGCATTGTGCTTGGTTATTTTTTAATATAAACAGCATCTGAGGAAAACAGCGAAGGAATTTTACTATTGAAAATTGATCATGAAGTTTTAAGAACTTCTTTTTTACATTAAAAAGGTATTAAAACTATTGTAAATGGAGGGTAAAGAGCAAAATAACTTCTACTAAAATTTTCAGCTTATTTCTATCATAAAAAGTTTTACTTCGAAATAACAATCGGGATATTTTTCACAAAGCTAGCCGTGAGACCGGGTAAATTTCAAACTGAAAACCGATACTACGAAAGTAGCATAGAACTTTGAAGAACAAAAAGGATTTTCAAAGGAAAAAAGCTTTGATCCAACGGGAAAATTAAAAGAGGAAAAAATTGCAGGCTAGTTAAGCTTTACCGAGATTTAATAAATGTTTAAGTTTTGGAAATATTTAATTAGTAACGATATAATGATAAAGGTATTTAAATAAGTATTTGGAAATATTAAACAACTTTCAAAAAACTACGAGAAAAAGAACCCTTTTATTCTTGCTGCAAAATGTTTATATTTTCAGACACTACTTTCTTTAACTGTATCTTTAGTGCTCGAAAATAGGATAAAAAGCTTAATCCTTGGTAATGTAATTCCTCGAAAAATTAAATATCCGCCGTGTCTTACCGATATCGGACATTATCTACTGTGATTACGTTTTTTTTTTTTTTTTTTTATAATTACTTAAGTGATTCAAAATCTCGATCAGGTTTCGCTTAATACTGAGCTTTCTTTTATTCTGCCCTTTCTTACAGGCCGTTAGGTCAAACGATTGTTGAATTGAAAGCCTTTTTATTCGCCAAACGAGCAAACTAATTTCTTCGCTTCTTTTTACGATGCTGAATTAACCTACATTTTCGCAAACTCGTTCAGAAATCCCTCTTCCAAATTGGCTTATCCGAACTTGTTTTCTCTTACCGATCCCCTAAATTAAGCGATCATTAAAAATCACTCTGCAGCGTTAATCTATTTCTAATTATCTCGTCCGAAATTCAAAGTTGGCAATGCTCTCTCGCGAAATCTGCCAAACACAGTTCCAGAAGCAACGTCAAAAACATGCCTTCCCTCTCACAATTCCTTATCAAAAACGAACCCTCTGATCGGTAGGAACAATGCAATCAGAACGCACCATAAAGTAACGACAATGCATTACCGAAAAGCGAGTTCTCGCCTTAAGAGCATACCCTGAAACAGTGAGAAGTGCGTAATCCAGGAGAACAACAAGAACGACGAAGATTAAGAAGAAGGGATTCTCTTCGAAGCAAGTTCCCAAGAGCCCCAAGTTTGCTTGCCTCTCTCTCTCTCTCTCATGCTCTTTCTCCCCGAGAGTTGTTCGCTGGAGGGTTATCGATCGTTTCGCGGCGCCTACGAGTGAGAGTGTGTGCCGTGTTTCCTGTCCCGTCTGGCGCAGCCCGAGCCGACTCCTTTTACCCGCGAGGGGCGAGGCGATGATGCTTAAGTGACCGAAAATTTTCGATTTCAGCGCGAGGGGAGCTTTTAAGCGACGAGGGGGTAGACGAGAGAGCGCGAGTATCGACGACCGCTCGGGGCCTCTAATTAAGAGCGATACAGTTTTTTTATGCGCGGCTCTGCAGGGGGGAGCTTGCTTTTGTTACCGATGGAAACGCGTGGCTTTTAATTATTAACAAGCGACGTTTGCGCAGTTTAATGAGGATGTTTTTGAGAACGAATGTTTGAAATTTAACTGAAGCTTTGGTAGTTACGCAAGTTTATCTTTCAAAAATGAAATCAACGAACCAATGAGTTTTGATTCAGCATAAAATTGAGAGCACTTGGAAGTGAAAGTATTGATTTATAACTTGAAACGTTTATTATATTTGAAAATGTGGATTTAAATGGAATTATAAATGTTTACTTTACATAATAAGCGTTTCCATATCAAATACAAGAATAAAAGATTTTTATTTTCCCCGTTGTTGACCAGCTGTTCACGCAAATTCATTAAACCGAACCTATTATTGACACTTCAATATAGCTCGATAATAAATATTGGCAGTAAGATCAAAACATCGGCTAAATTTAGCCCAATTCAGCTGCCTTTATTGCATGCAGGTCAGCAAGACGTGTGTCCAATATTCGCAATATTCAACAATCCTCCTGTATTTCTCATATATCTAAATGGCACACCTACACGCCTTGCACTTTGTATTTCGATACTACGTCAATCGGGAAGAGCTCCAATCGAATTTCAATAAAAATCACGCACCTGAAAAAAGATAACTTTTGCACTCTAGATAAAATTCAATTATAGCAACTGAATTTACCAAAACTTTGCGTTCAGTAAATGTACTACCAATAGAAAATGGAACTTTATTTTCTTGAAGTAATAAACTACCTTTACAGCGATAATTAAAGGAAACACAAAGTTTGCGTTTAATTAACATCTCGTTTGAATATTGATTAAACATTTTCCCTCCGAATTCAAGATTAACGACCAGCATAAAAAATTAAATGAAAAATGGAATAACCCTTACAAAATAAATAACGCTTAGTAACTCGGCTCATGATTTATTCAGCATCACAAAATTAGTAACGATCGCTCGCAAAAGTTAACAGCCCAAATCAAACAGCGCCCTAAATTGAGAATACTTAAAATTCACACGTCGTTTCCAACCCTGCTAAATAAACAAAGCTACTTCCCGCTCGGCAAATAAACGCTTTGACGAATAAAAAGCACGTAGATATTCATCTGGCCGGTCGGTCGAGACGCGTCGATCAACCCTCGTGGCTCGGTTATACCCGCATGCTCGCGTTAATTCGAATCCACCGCCGGAGTCACGTACCGCTAAACCTCAAGAGATCCGCGAGTCCGTTAGCATCGACACGATACCTGCCTCGGCTGCCCTCGCAATGCACGAATCATCCTGTACACTGTTTGCGTGTTGTGCTGAAAATAGGCTTTGCCACTTCCGAGGAATAGCTGGGGATGTTATTTTTTTTTCTGGAGAAATATAGCTGGGGGTGAAGGCGAGGTAAATGGCGAAAATTCACGGATAAAAATTTAAGCTCGGCGGTTCCTCGGGGGAGGAGTTAGAGAAGCTTTTCATATTAGATCGTAAAGCTTATAAAAAATTTGGGGATTTTTATTATCTGCTTATGAACCAGGGATTGAAATTAAAATATTTAAGCGCGGACGTGCGGTTTTTGCGGTAGTGGTGCACATTAAATGTAATATTTATAAAAACAAATAAAAATAAATTTCTTTACTTTGAATTTAGCTTGGCTGGTAGGAAAAACAGCATTAAACTAATCTCCCGTTTCTAGAGCATCCGCTACATAAATAACGTTATGTGAGAAAATATTGACTTCACTACATTCAAATTGAACAATAAGTTAGATCACTTCCATGAGACTAAAATTTATAAAACGATCTATATTCAATTTCAGTACAAAAGAAAGAATAACAATACGACTGAAATAATAACCGAGCTTTATGTAGTCTGATGAAAAACAAGCTCCAATGGAGAGAATTTAAGCTTAATTTTCTAGAACTTCCACTCGATTGCACAAGAGAATGGGTTAGCACACTTTACAATTTAATAATTATAGCTTTCCTGTTTCATTTCGAGCAGATTCCCCCAAGGGGTAAAGTCGTTTTTACTTTAGTAATTCAATTTCAACGTAAGTGAGCTAAGCGCTACAATCCGTTTTAAATTATACCACCTTTATGTAATTCCTATAAGCCGAATTTATCATTTAAGGCTAAATTTCCGACACTGACTAAACTACTTAAGAAGATGAACCAATTAGCAGAACTGCCGACTAACAAAGTAACAACTTTTGAAAGGGAAATGCAATAACTCTTTGGTGGCTTACGGGTCATTGATCTCACCTGGACTCGCAAACACGACACGAAAAGTTGGCGCATTCGCGGGTCGTACGAAGAAGATTAATCGCGTTCATGCATGTGACAAGTTAAATCAGCGGCTCACGGAAACGTAAGAAATCCGGCGGAATACACCTTCCCCCCTTATATTGCATTACGCGAGCCTTAGCTAAAAGACGTTTTACGGCTTCGGTTTAGACCGACGACCGGAGACAGGAAACCCGATAACCTTGTCTGCGACAACGTCGACGGTGACTTCGATTAAGAGGCAAAAAGGCTACGAGGAAAGACATCGACCGGATTAATGCGTGACGGCGGCAGTCAATCGCCGATGAAAAAGCTTTGTTGCCGGGGAAAAACCGAAAAGTTCGACGAGGTTTAGCGGATTCGTTATCAAGTAGTGTTATCGTTGACAGAAATTTTCTTTATTGATATTGACTTAGAGAGTAGTAGATGTTGGTGTTAGATAATAAGTAAATTGTTCTTAGGAGAGTGCGATAAGACATTGAGATTTGCACTTTTTTAGAGTTGAATTATAAAATTTTTAACTTTTTCAAAATTCTATTAAAATTATACTCGTAATATATTTTCTACAAAATACCTGGTCAATTTTATTAAGTAAGACCTATTTAACGGCTACTTTATCGACTTAGCATAAAATTTCTATTCCGTGCATTAACCGTGCATTGTTATCGGGAGGCGATGCTTCATCTATTAAACATAGCAAGCTCTCAGCGCTATCGGGTTATAACGCGATTGGTATTTTTGGCGAGTAACTCAAACGAATCTGTTATTTATTCCACGAATATAAGTCTGAGAGCGAAAGAAAGCCATTATTGAATTCTTTGGACATTTACATATTTTTAAAGCAAACCAACTTGCGTAATACCTGACCAATAAGTTATACTTTAAAGTAACTGATGAGAAAGATTTTGCGTGGAACAGATAAGTCTTATTTCAATGTTGAAGAGTTTTTTGAAAATTTGATCTTTCTTTGTTGTATCATTATTTGAGTCTGCCTTGAATGTTAAAGATTGCTGGATTATAGTTTTTACTGTAAAAGGAATTTCACCTATCATATAATAGTTTGTGAAATCTGCTTTCGACTTATAAGCTATTTAATTATTATGTACCATTGACGTTTAAAAAAATGTCATTTGAATAAAATAATCTGAAATTTTAGACTCAGTTTACAAAACTTCCCTCTGGCCAACATTTAAAGGAAAAAAAATATTCCAAAAGAAAAAAAGCTAGTCCACAGCTTATTCCAGCACTAAAATAGCAATCGCAACTGAAACAGCTCGACCAATAAAGCCACTTTTCAATTGGTCCCGATCAATTACCAAAGCTTGCAAAGCCACGATAATACACAAAACCGCACCTAAACAAAAGCTCGCAGACACCGTCGGCCGCGTCAGTCGTTCGGCTGAGCACCGCCTAATCTAATCGTCGGCGTCGCAGCAATGCATAATGCCGCGTCGCGCGTTACTTTGGGCTAAATTGGGTCATCGACTATACAGGGGCGCAGCATCCTCGCGCCGCTCCTAAATACCGAGCGGAAAGCGCTTCTTCCTTCCGCTCAAAGGGCCTTTTAATGTATTCCCTCGTGGACGAGCGCCGCCCACGATGTCCTATATTTTCGTTTCCGGACTCGGTAAAAAATTTACTTATAGCGTATCTGCTGGCGAGAGGTCGGGAACGCAATTTGGAAAGAGAAATTTTTGCCGCTGTTTCCACGAGCGGTTCATCGGATTGGATTTTTTGTAATCTGCCGGTGAATTATTTTTGTTCTGCAGTGCTTATTAAAAAGCGCCCAGAATGAGAAGACTCGAATAGTTGAGTAACTGGTATGCTCGCTTCGTGGAATACTTGGAAAGTATAGCCTAGTTTGCTGGAATATTTTTTCCCTACCGAGGTTTCATACAAACAAGATTATTGACTTTAGCAAAATTATAATCCGTTTATTATTCAAATTATTTTTAGATAATCATACTAAACATGTAACTTTTTGGCTTGATGTTATAAAATAATATTTCATCTTCACAGAGTTAAAACACGCATACAATTTAAATCTTTTCATAAAATTTTATATTTTGCTGCTAGATTTATTACGACTGGAATATATTTCCTTAGTAAAATGTTATTTTTTAAATCTCCCAGAAAATAAATCTGACTCATAAAAGAAACTAATGCAACTGCAATTATTTATAAAATCAAATAATGTTCTATAAATAATTATATTTTATTCTTGCAAAATATTTATTCTATATAAGTAAGAAAAATCTAGCGAAGTAAAACAATAATTTTACCCAAATTCATAACCTCCGGTAATCAATCAATTCCAATCAATAAAAACCACCAGGATCCACCTTAAATCTTTCTCCCGACCTTCGCAAAAGCTTTGCAATAATCCCGCTACTCCCTTCCGCAAATCTCGACCTCAAAACCCATTTATCTAGCTTTTTCCTTTTTCGCGAAAGGCAGTAACCCTATAAATAGGTGGCGCAGATCTCGGACTTACCTTGCGAGTTGCCGTTGTGCTGATTCGACTGCGGCAGCTGCGGCATCCCGGGGTAGAGGGGCGAGGGATGAGGCGACGTTCGATTGCTGCCCGGCGGGTTATTGGCATTGGTAGATGTCGGCGTTGCCGGCTGCTGCTGCGATTGCTGCTGCACCTGCTGCTGGAACGACTGTTGCTGCGAGGTGGGCGTCGCTGCTGGCGTACCTCCACCCGATTGCTGTTGCTGCTGCTGTTGCTGCTGCTGATGATGGTGCTGCTGCTGTAGCTGCTGCTGCAGTTGCTGATGCAGCTGCTGCTGGTGGTGTGCTTGCTGTTGCTGAGGCGTTGGCGGCTTTTGTGGAACACCCGTCTCTCCCATTGGACCTTTAATTGAGAAAGAGCTTATTGATTTGCGTTCGAATTTTTTTTTACTTTGTTTTTAAGCACTTTTGCCTTCCGTTTGAATTTATGAAGAACCCAATACTCAGAAATTGAAAATAAGCGCAGAACGTATAAAAATATTTGTTGAAGTTTTACATGGCTTAAAATCAATTGAAGAGTTTTTATTATTGAATTTGATTATAAAATTACTAAAATTAATTATTCAATTTTCCAAAGATTTTTTCGGGAAAAATAAAAGTAAACAATATTTTTGACTTTACTGTTTAGTCTGTAACTTATCGCCAGTCGATCGTAAAAATTTGTATGGCTTTACATTTGATTTTTTATGCCCGTGAGGTGGACCGTGTTTTATGTCTTCCTGCATAAATTTTGCGCTCGTTACGCGGTGCACCACATTTTATGTGTGAAAAATATAGCTTCTTTGGCTTATACGTTACTTTCAAGATTGTGTCTTTCTTTTATAGCTTTTTATAAGTCTTACGAGTTGGAAATTTAATATTTTTAGCCTTTTAATGACCACAAAATTATGTTACTTAAAAAAAAATTAATTTTGCATTTGTTTACATAAATTTATGTTAAGATATACATAAAGTAATACTTGAAAAATTGAATTTTCATTTAATTGGCAGTGTATCTACGCTATCTGCTGTCGGTAAACAAGGAATCTGTATGACCAGATCATAATACAGCACATACAGCAAAGATCAATGACAGTTTTAAATATTATCGTTATATTTTACACTACAATAATGAATTTATATTTATAGTTGATTATCTGAAGCTTTTGTGAAACTATGTATACTATATAATTTGATTTCAAGAGTTTAAATTTAATTGTGATTGAATAATAATAAAACATAATAAATTACTAAAATTTTTGGTTTTTATATAATTTTTACTGGGAATAATTTGTTTTCCCGTTATTTATCTTATTTTTAAGAGTAATTGGTTTAATAATTTTCGCTAAGCTTTAGCTTTAGGTCCATATTTTATGTCGTAGACAAGATTGTGATTGTAAATTACGTACTGTTTTCGGGAATGGGCGACGTAGGACTATCGGGCAATAAAATGCCCTTCTGTACAAGTTCGTCTCTGTTAGCGCGAACAGAGATTTTTCTCTCGAGCGCTGGAACAAAAGATTAAATAACTCATAAGCTGCCAGTCAAAAAAGAATTGCAAAAAACAAGTGTGTGAATCGTATAATCTTGGATCATCTGAAGAGGATTACCAGAGTGGATAATCGTCTTACTCTTCGAATTCTCAAGATTACGTTGCACACAAAGCATTGAAAGTTTACTTACATCTCGACGCGGCCTCGAACTTGTCCGATTTCTTTTTCCGTTTCCATTTCCAAGGTTTAAAGAGTCTACCGAGGGCTGAAAACTTGCTTTTCCTTTCAAGTGGCGGCGTCCGCGTCCCCGAACCCAAACTGTTCGTTCGCAGTGCGGCTCCATTCTGCTTTTTTGCTGTAAACAGGATTAATCGGATTAGCCATTGAAATGGAAATGCATATTTCATTTGTAAAATAAAGGATGTTGGAGACTAGCATATGGTAATGTAATAATATCGATTTTAAGGAAACCAGTGAAATACGATTTCCGTCGTACCGACGTGAGATTTCGCGTTTTCCGGCTACTCTTGCAATATATTACATCCTGCTTTGCAGCAATCTGTTTTACCATATGTATAAGTATTGCATTTATAATGGGAAAGCTACAAAAGATAGCAGTGTTTTACGATTTATTATATATACCTTAGAAATGAATATTGTAAGCAAATATTATTCTAAAATATAATTATTTTAATTATTTTAATTTAATTTCTAATAAATTTTCAACAATATTAATGATAAATAATGAATAACACTTTCAAATAATTCAAATTATTTATTAGACTTTAAATTTACATAATATATTCATAAATTATGACAAAGTAGTCATTCCAATTTCTTAAAACGTTTTTGCAGTCGGTTCACAAGTTTCGTACGTGCAAAAACATCGGAATAAATTAAAATTCAATTATTTTGTCACGCTCGGATGATTCCATTTGAAAAAAAATGACGTAAGAAGAGCATAAAAATGGTACTTTTAAATTGTTTTTCTAAGTACAACAGAGTGCACAAAATACTCCTGCGATAATAACTTGGCTACCAGCTTCCGCGAACATAACGCGCAAATGACGAGAGTCTTCTTAGTATTTTATCTGTGAGAAACTATCTTCGAAGTTCTTCTTCTGGTGCAAGTTTATGGGGACGTAAGAAGAAACGTTTAAAAGGATTCGATTATCTGTTCAAAAAAACAAAACAAGCTTACTTCCGCAAATTTCGCACGGATACTTGGTGTGAAATTTTTTGCGCAGATTTTGAAGTTTGTCTTATAGAGCTTTTACTTCCTTGGTAGTTTCCTGATCTATTTTTCACCTATTAGCTCAGGTTGGCTTTTTTTTTCTTTTTTTTTTAAGCTTAATATAATCCAACTCTGCTTAATGCACTTAAAATAAGAGTTTCACTGCATTATCTTTTTAAAAGCTATTAAAAAAAATTTTTTTTTTTACTAAATACTTAGAATTTAGAGCAATGACGAGATTTCATGTTTAAATTCAGCGTGCTTTCTTTGTTTCGCTGACAAGATATAGCTCGCATTTAAGCGAGGTTTTTGGAGAAGAGATATGAAGGGTTTTGTATGTTTATGATTGCTATTTATACCAACTGTTATATGTATGAAGAAAAATGAGTATCAAGCAAAAAATTCAAAACGTAATTAATTTCTGTTTCTTAACCACCAATGTTTTTTAGAGGGATTTATTATTTTAAGCTAACTAATCGATTTGTTAATTTAAGATCAAACAGTAAAAACGGTTCTTTTTTATACTTTTGAGTCATTAAGAATTTTTTTGAAGTTTGTATAAAAAATTTAATGCACCTTTGAATTAATAAACAACGAGCATACGTAAAGTAAAAGCTTGAAACAATTAAAATAAAAAGGCAAAGAAAATTTTATGAAATTTCAAACATTTCATCTTTCAAGTAGCACATCTCTCTGGTAACTAATGAAGCCAAAATGAATTATGCGCGAATCGTCGATCGCTTGCAGCTACTTCACAGTAGTACCCTTGTGAGCGGTGACGACGTCCTAAGCTTCAGCGATTCATCAATTATACCTCCAGCCGCTAAAACGCTAGAAAACCGCGCAAAAAGGTGCGAAGCAGCAGCATTCCATCGGCCGAAAAACCGGCCGGCCGTTCGTCCGCTGCATAACGTCAGGTATTATATCGGCGCGAGCCGAAAAAAGTCACTTCGCGAATGAATAATCGCGCGGCATTATGCGGACGTCCGGGGACGCGCATAAACTCGGCGGCGTTGCACACACGTCGAATTACCCGGGCAATTTTTCACTCAACATCGCGAACAGCAACAGCAGCAGCAGCAGCGGCAGCTTTCACGATATTGGTCCGGCACCGCTATAACGCATCGGTCGTCGTCGCCGCCGCTGCCGGCGGCGCGCGGAGCTACGATCAATACCCCCCGATATACGACTGACAGAGCGGAGAAAGAGAGACGGCCTGATCAAGCTCAACCTCGTATATTATTAAATTCGATTTTTATTTTGACACCTAAAGCTTAGTCGCTTACCGACGGCGGCTTTGTTAATTTTGCAAACAATAATCCGACGCCGCTCGCGACGGCAGAACGATGGTTCTTGTATACCTTTCAGTAGCAGCTGGTCTTCCGGTCAACTGATACTGTTATATAATTTAAAGCGAACTTCGGATCTTGAGATGCTTCTTTGGTTGACGTCGGAGGAGACAATTAATAAATGATAATTTCTCCGCTTCTTTGCGCAAGGAAGAATAATGCTTTTCAGAAGTCAAATCGCAGTTCGCTTAGGCAGTTTCTATCGGGGAAATAATAGTGTATTTTCGTTTTCGTTTATAAACGTTTTCCCTTCACAGTATAGTTTCAATTTTGATCCAGATTTTTTGGCCGAAAGAACGAAAATGCGCTATCATTATTTAGCGAGAAAAAATAAACGGTGAAAGGAAAGGCTTTGATGGATGTATAAACACGAGTAAAGCGGCGATGCACATTTATAAAAGCTCGAACGTCAACAAAATAATATCATAAACCAATATCGGGGAGGGATCGCATAAAAGCGAGAGCCGTTAATGCCCGAAAATCGCAGTCAAAGTACTGCATAAATCCCTCGAAGGAAATAAAATCCGAACCCTTTCAATATCCCTCAAAGCTGTATATTGATTTCCGGGCGCAAGGAACGATAAAAAGCCGAGCGAGGAGCCTGTCGCTGTCGGAAGAAAAAGCTCCGGCGTCGTCTGCTGCAAATCGAGCTACCCGACACCCCGCAGAAGAAGCAGCGCCGCCGCGTATATACATCAGCGGGAGGCTGTCAACGGCAGAGGGGAAGAAGAGCGGAGAGGGCGAAGGGCGCACGCAAAAAAAAAAGGGCGGAGGAGAAAAGTGGCGAGCGCCGGCCGTCAAACGGCAATTTCGCCGCCTGCAGCAAAAGCAGTGGCAGCAGCTGAGCTTTGAGTTGTAATGGCCCGAGGACGATTCTCGCTTACGTGCCGCTTATGATGTAAGGGCCATCTGATGCTCGGGAGAGCCGGTGGATGCTGGGCGCATGCGCAAAGATTGGGGGAGGATCGCGATGCGCTTCCTGAGCCCGAAAGGATTCGCTTTGTGGCGCTGCGCTTTTGTGTTTTCGGCAGAGAGCTGGGGAAGGGCGAACTTTCTCTTGAGGGCTTTAGTTTCGAGGATCCTTTGAAGAGATTCAGTTTTTAGAAGTCGATATGGAGATTTTTCAGGCTTTTTTTTTCACGGTAATATAGTTGGAACTTTAAAAGTTCGAGACTTTTTTTTGAATAATCATCGGATCATTAATATAAAGAAAACTTACAAATAGTCTTATTTGATATGTACAGTATTTATTACTCTTCCAATAAATTTACGTGACTTTATAGTATAAAATTAATTATTTCTTAATAACCTACAAGATTATGTAAATCCTTATTCTACGAGAAGAAAAACAGTTGCAAATCATCAAACTAATTGCATCTGCATACCGAGAAGTAAAAATTGAGATATAATTAGAATGTAACCGCGGCCAACTTTTTCCCCGATACAATTCATTCAGAGGCACTTGATTATCGGGAAAGAAATTTTTCTAATTAGTTTAGCGAGATTCTCTCCCCGATTCTTCTTGCCCGGCAAGTTTAAGTAGTTACGAGGAGGTTGCCCCTCCGCGCGCAAAAGTTCATCACTCTACTCGCGACTAGCAAGTTTTTTAATAAAAATTGCTAAAAACTTCTCTGGCGGCCGTCTTGGTCGCTTTGTTTCGCGCTCGGCAAGGGGGGGGGGGGCGAGGATCTCGTTCATTTGTCGCTTCGGAAGTTTCCCGCCGATCGAAAAAAAGGCACGTAGCAGACGGAGCGGCGTTAATGGTGTCCGGTCTCTCGACGCAGATCTCCGTCTGTACATAGACACACGTGCGACGCGTCACAAAGTACTTCCGTTCGTCAGGGCATCATTCGATTCACGCGCTACGCAATTAGAATAGCCCGGAGGGACGCTGCATTCAATAGTGGAAATGCATTGCCTGGTGCGCGCGGCGGTTCTGATTAATTCTTTTAAAATTGATTCGCTGTTTCACGAGAGCTGGAGAGGCTTCTTCGCAGAGGCTTTGTCCCGTTCTTTGTTATAAAACTTTTTACGGCTAGAGAATATCTGTTTTAACGATTCGAAATACCGTAATTGTATTAGCAGCGAGTACTCTAATGAGCACATTCCGCATTGTGTTTATATAGAAATTTGTTTAAAAAAGCTGTCTGATAAACATTCGAGTTTAGCAAACGTAACGCCGAATCTGTATTTAGCTGTGTTTGTTTATCAATTGTTTAAACGTCATTAAATGATGAGTAAATATTTTCAAAGAATCTATTTGTAAGCTCGAATATTCAAGATAAACATGAAACTAAACCTACTGAAAATTGCATTTCTTTACAGTTCTCTCCCGCACTGAAAAAAACGTAGAAAATATCCTGAAGGAATTCTCTCGTATACCCAGAGGAAAACACTTGAAAAGAAGAAAAGCTGTTAAAAATTCCGGGCGGCAGACGCGCTTACATACCGATCAGAATTCCAGCGGGTTGTTGAAGGTGCCGCCGCCTCGGCGTCTGAGGCGGAAATTCGCAATAGTATCCGAGGGCCGCCGTTATTAATATGCAAATGGATTAGAGCCGCTTCCTTAGCCGCGCAGCAGAAACACAGAGCGCTCCTGCCGCGGCGCCGCTATAAACAGAGAGATCCGCGAGTCGCCTAATCCCGAAGACTTTAAGGCTTTCTCCGTTATGCTGCTACTGAGCGAAAACGCAGTGTCGTAAATAAGTTTACGACGGCACGCCGAGTGGCGTGTATTATTTTTTCTTTCGCCGGTTAAACTCGAACGGAGGAGCTACATTCTTTAGGGACAAAAACAAAGCTCTGCTGTAGCAGGAGCAGCCGGCTTGTTCTTCGTTTGCCTTTTAATACGTAGAATCTTTCCTTCTGTGCCGCTGCATTTGAATGCCGCACAGGCCGCAGAGAGAGAGAGATGATTCAGAGGCGAGGAGGAAAAGGGCGGAAGGATATAAAAGCCGAAGCAGTAAAGGTAATTGAAGGATTTTTTATAGCGCGGCTCAACGCCGCTGCTGCCATTTTTAGAGCGTCTCAAATGGCGGGCGTAATTGAAAGGGTCGTTGCCGAGTTGCTCCAAATTCGACGGAATGACTACGCGAATTAATAATTGGGAAATTTTCTTCTGCCGTGTCAACGTCGTTTAGCACTTGTCTGAATGCGTCGACGATAACTAATTACGGTATTCCAAGAAAAATTTTAATTAAGTACGAAAAGAGTATTTATACAGTAAATAAATGAAGAAGATTTCTTTGAGAAGATCTTTTATGCAATAAAAAGTACTTCGGATAAATCTTCTACGGCGAATATAAAACTTTTGAAGTATTAAAACTTTTACAGCTTCCCCTTTTTAGTTTTCAATGGCCCAATAACTTTTGCCGATAAAAAAGGCAAAAAGTAAAACAAAAAAACTGTCTAATTATTTCAGAAGAAATTGAAATGTAATCACTCTTCAAGACGTAATCATCGCCGAACCCTAAATTATTCGCAATAAACTCGGCCCCGCCTCGAGGCCAGCGCATTCTTTCCTCGCCTGCCCGGCAGATTAAAGTCATTGTTCAACGCTGTCCATCAAAGTGGACCGCGAACAAGCAAGCAAGCAAGCAAACACAAGCAAGCAGCAGCCAGCCTTTGTCCCTCCGAAAATCAAGTGCAGCGAAATGAGAGGAGGCTGCTGCGGGGGGATATCGGAAACGGCGGCTGATCGATCGGGCCGCGCGGCACACAGAGCCGCGCGCGGGGTGCAACAGGCCATCCTTCCTGCCGGTGGGCTCGCGCTTGGAATTGTGTCGGTCGGTGTGCATAGCGCTAATCGCCCGGTAATCCAAGAAGCGATGACGGACGCATGCGAACCGAGAGCTGTTCGCGGGCCCGTCATTTGTGGACTCTGCATTGGGGATTTGGGCACTTTGTTCGGGGAGGGGTTTCCGAGTAGAAAGTTATAATGAGACTTGCAGAGGGAAAGAGAGTTTCGACCAGTATTTTGTATTACGAAAAGTAACACTGCAGAGTATTATGAATACACTACACGTTACTCATATTTCCCCAGATTCTAGATTCTTCGCTTTTTATCCAAGATTTTCAACAATTTGCAACACGATAAGTTTTGCTTTATACCGAAGCAAAGTTTCGAAGTGCTTCAGATCATAAACACGCTCGTCCTCGTCGTCCGGATACGCTTTTACAGTAAATTCTTTTCGAAGATACATTAACACAATTGATTAACGAAAAGTGCTTGAGCGAAGAAAGGCAGGCAAAGTGCAGGCCGTAACCTCAGCAGCCTTTTCGCACGTCGATTGAAGACTTCGTTTGCCTAATGCCCTCTGAAATCCGGGCTCTCAAAAGCCCGTCTCCCGCGATAAAAATGCAGCAGCAGCGGCGGCGGCGGCGCCCCGGGAAAAGGCCTCGCGAGAAAGTTCAGAAGCCAAGGCGGCCACTGTCGCGTGCGTTTTACGAGCGGGATAACGAAGATCGAGGCGCGAAGGAGGAAGAGGGGTGAAAAGAAAGGCGCTTTGACAGATATAAAATGGGACGATTCAGCGCCGGAGTTAATTTTAGTCTGAATTTAATGCATCGCTCGGGCTCTGCTCTATTACGGCAGTTGGAAACTCGCGGAATAAAAAAAGTTGAGGGCGTATTCATGAAAAATGTAATGCGCAGGTGTGAACTTGGCGAATGCATTACCGGCCGGAGAGGAGTCTATAACATCCAACCCCTATAATTCGCGGCAGTTTACACCAGCCTCCCCTTTGAATTATTCGAAAGAATTTCTTCCGCCGGGAAAAGACCTCTAATAATAAATCAAACTCGGGAAACATTCAGAGCCGCAATGATCGCATAACCAAAGGCCGATACTTAAGGAAGACATTCCACTTCATCGCGAGGTCTCTAACTAGGCGCAGAGAGCAGCGCAGATAAGGGAGATGCTGCGCTGCCGTTGGGGCGTTGCCATGGACACGTACTGGTCGTACTTTGTTTTCCGTTTCCAATTACCTGGGCAGCAACGGCGGCGGCGGCAGCGGAGCGCCGGTTGTCAACCTCTTACGAGTTGACCGTATATACACAAAGTTCGTCGGGCGCTGCAAACGCCGGTCTGCCGGACGGAGATGACAATGCCGCCTTGTGGCCGAGGAAGATGAACGTCTAAGTGCCCCGGAATTGACGAGCGGCCCTTGATGAGGGATGGAGTGGAAATAGGAACAAGGCTCCGGCTCGATGTTCTGTTTCAATTACGATTTTGCGGCTCACTGGGATCTGTCTTATCGGTTTTGGTCTAAAACACTCGCCAAGTTCAATGTCGGATGCAATCTACCTGAGGCTTTCGCGAAGAATATAGGCAGTTGTCGAACACAATCGATTCAGATAACTCTATTTTAGGACTAAGGTTTTCGTTAACTAGTTTGTGCTTAACATTAAAATAGAAATCATCTCGTATTTTATTGATAGAAAAGTATTTTTCATATCAGTTTGGAGTATGGACAAAAGTGAGAAAAAACATTTTATTTGAAATGTTGAACGCGCTACATTTTCAACTAAAAGCAGAATATACGTATAGCAGAGAAATCTGCATTTCTTTCTCCATACCCATCGGCGCGTCACGACTCCGACGATTATATTCAAATCCCTCGCCCTCGCTGCTAGCTGAAAAAACTCGCGAAAAAACTCGCTTCGACTTCAAAGCGTTCGGAGAAGTCGTAGGCAACGTCCTCGCTCTGATACCGTTTAATACGTGCGCCGACCCGAACAATCGATATATACTCACGTCAGCGGCGCAGGTTCGCTCATAAAACATTTCTGCATCTGCGCTCCGACATTGAAAGGGAGAGGGAGAGATGTATGCCTCGAAGGGTCTTCTGGCAAAAGTCGATAGATAAAGACGGATGGGGAGGGAGGGGGGGGGGGAGGAGAGAGAGCAAGTGGAATTGTTACGGAAGATTTCTCATCGACGTTGCGTGACGAACGATCGCGGCCTCTTGCAAAAGTGGGTCTTGCGGGCTGGATCTGTCGCAGCGGAACGACTCTAGCGAGAAATCCCTTGTCTCTAAATCTGACGGCAGTCGTGTCGACTTCTGAGCAGCGCGTGCGGGCTGCAAAAATGCTAGTCGGGGAGTTTCGCGTTCGCACTTGGCTTTTCTTTGGAAATGCTGACTTATGATGGAGCTTTTTCTCGACGAGTAGTTTTACGCTGTAAAATTATTCTGCGGGGGTTTTTAATTAATGTCTGCATTTGTACGAAGAATTTATTGTTCATTTTTTGCACAGAATATTGATTTTTTGAACTACAAATAAGAATAATAAAAGTGAAAGTGATCAATTATACGGTATTGTTAGAAATCCTTGTTGGTTAAAAAAATGTTGTATCAATACTGAAAGCAAAATGCACATTCCCTGAATTTTACCGTAATATTTACGAAGCCAGCACTAAGCGCATTTAATTTGCTTAGTCACGCGAGCTACAATGACTTCAGGGGGCGCAAGAAACTGGATCAAGCGGCCGCTTCAGCAAGAACAAACGCTAAATATTCGAGCTCTATATTCTCCCGTCACTTCCGGCCCATCGATTTCCCGACAATCGTCATTCGAAAGGCGCTGCCGAGCATAATGGCTAAGCGACTCGATGGTCTTGGGTCAAGAGAGCCTCTCGAGTAAAACGAAAACCGATACACGAGGAAACTCGAGGAGCGCCAGGAAGAAGGAATGCATTATAAAACAGGGAGGAGAAGAAATCCGGTGGGCCGAGAGTGAGAGAGAGGGAGAAGCTCCGGATGTCGTTGCAGCAGCAGCAGCAGCAGCAGGCGGCCTGAATCCTGGCTTCCTGCAATTATGCGCAGCCACTCGGAATCGCGCACTGGAATCAAGAATCTCGATGCCGCTGCTGCGAGTTTGCAATCGAGCCGCGGAACGATGAAGGCGCCACCTTCATTTCCTCGGGGTCGAGGTAATTGGATCAGTACAGAGCCGCCCAGTGGGGGGAAGGTACGAATTTTTCAAAGTCGGATATCCGCTTGATTTTGCGCGGAGAGGCTGACCCGCCATAATAATTCTCGCACGTTCGAAAAATTTAGAGGGGGTAATAATTATATTTCGCTGCGCCTCGCGGGCCAAATCCGCGGATGCGTCCTTGTTCTCGGCGAAAATGGTAAATATAGACAGCAGGAAGGATCTTGATTATATATTTGGCTTTCACTGACGAGGCATTCATGAGTCATCCGCGGTTGCTAGAGGATATGTTTGTTTTTCCTTTCAATTTTAATCGCGGCTACCTAATATGTTATTATCTCTTAAAATAGAGGTGTTCTTTAATAGCTTCTGAAGTTAAATTTAATTTACGATCTAAATTTGAAAACAATACGTTTTGGACGATTTCTGCAGAAAATAATTTTAGAGCTAGAAAATATAAGAAAAGTGAATAATACAACTGGTGTAAAATGACGATCGTGTAATAATAGAATTTCGCATCAGTACAGTTCATAATCAATCTTGTGCTCGTTATTGAAGTGATTCATGTGGTATACTTTGAAACGTAAACAAATAGTCATCTTTAATTCTGCGCTCCAAAGTAAATGCGCTTTGCTTACTTTGAATAAGCTGTGATGCATTTCTAAACGAAGAAATTTCATATTTGTAAACTTCTTTAGAAAACATTTAATACTAAAATGGCAATCCTCACTGAATTTTGTTGCCAAGTCTGGCGTTTCCAGGAACTAAAAATCTAAACGCTTTGAAATGCTATATAAAGATCCTCGAAATTTTATAACGTCATAACTCCATATCTCGATACAAAAAGGATTATTTTTTATATAGATTATTCAACTACAAAACTCTTGCTTCTTTGCAACTGGGTCAACGCTAATTGTCCTACATGTTGCACAAACCAGGCTAATTTGTTTCAACGCCGAAACTTTTTTACAACCCTGGCTTTATTTTAGAATTAAAATTTTACAATGCTCCATTAGAGTACCTCCACACATTAGCTGATTAAAGTTTCCTCCTAAAAGAGACTCCAAAAATATTCATCAAAACAGCGAGAGCAATTAACTGTTTAAAAGCCCCTCGACGCAAGTTAAAAAATAAAAAAAAAAAAAGGCCGTCATCAGCCTCTCGGAGGAAGCAGCCAAAGACTCGCGAGATTTCGAAAACGTCGGCGTTATTTTCCGGTCCACTTGAGACGGACAAGTCCCGGCCTTATAGACGAGCGGCGCATTCTCCCGGGGATGAGTCAACCGCGGTTGGCTGCCGTCCATTAACCACAGTTGACCCGGTCTCTCTCGAACACGCTGCTGCTGCTGCTCCGAGCGCAAAAAAAAAAAGAAGAACCGACCAGTTTCTCCTCTCCTAGCAGTTCGAAACTCGATGCACGTGTCGCTCCCGTTCTTTTGCTTTCTCGCGGCGCGCACACGTTTCCGCGGTTCTCTGCCTGGCGTTGCGCAGATGCACGAGTGACTCTTCACTCGGTTAAGCGCGCGATTTCCATGTTTTGTATCGCAAGCACCGGAATGCTGTGATTAATTAATTCGGTGTACGATTAAAAATAGATTTTTAGATTAAAGAGCACGAGTCGACAGAAGCAGTTTTACAAAATTATATTCCCTTCGGTAAATCTTGAAGCGATCGGGTGGATCCTTTCGAGTGTAAAATAAGCGAGAACTGAGACGGAAAATACTTTTGCAGAGGCAATTCAATAATTCATTACAATCACCCGAGAAGAACAGTAAATCGCGCGCATAAATCCGCGCGAATCGCGCGCTCATTTGTCCAGAAAATTATTATCGTCCCCGGCGAAGCAAAAAAGTCTTAACAGTTAACAGCTCGCGTACGCGAGGTGGAGGAAGAGGAGGAGGAGGAGGAGGCGAAGACAGGATGACAGCCACTGCGAGCCAGCTGGTGCACTCGTCGCTTTTAATAAGACCGGTGCGCACGCATGTACACGACAAACACCGTTAGACGCAACGTCCAGCCGCGAACAGCGCCGAGGTGGATCTCCTCGTATTTGCATGTTTATTAGCCGCGAGTAAGCGCCATTCCAGCCTGAGACCGAATCCACGGCTGTCCGCAACCTAACTGCTCGTCTCTTTGGCGGCTGGATAAATTCTCAATTGGCCTTGTTTCCCGCGGTACGACAAAAAGCCGGGCTTTCTCGTATAGGTGTAGGAAAAAGCTTCGGCCAGCAGGCGAGCGCATCGAAGCCGTCGTTCCCCTAACACAGATTCACCGCGGCAAATCCATTCTTCCCTCGTAGCCGCGGCCGGTCGGTGTAATACGGTAACCTTAAGTACTGCAACGTGCCTCCCACGCGTTCCACATGCGCCGCCGGCGCGTCACGCGATAGGACACGTCGGGGAAGAGAGAGAGAGAGAGACAAAGTCAAAGCCCCCGTTGTGCGCGAAAAAATGCAAAGGGGCCGACAGCAGCGGCAGCGCGTTTATGCGCGAGCTCGTGCTTACGCCCGCTTCATTATCCAAGCGAGGGAGAGAGAGAGAGAGAGAGAGGACGAGGATTATTGCCGACGAGAGAAGAAGTCAAGGAGTTTATCGCTTCTTTGATGGGTCGCCTGCCGCGCCGGGCTTTATTGGACTACATTCTCGGAGCGAGAGCTTTTAGAAGGTGATTGTACCGGCGGGAAAAAAATGGGATCACGTCGGGCTTCGTTTGCTAATTTATGGACGGAGAGCGCCAAGGGTCCTTCCAGCGGTTTGAGTGGGTAAACAATAAGATGGCGGTTAATGAGTTTTGGGGCGAAATAAGCTTATTAAGTGGGTAAATATTTGAAATATTATATATATTAGCTGTCCTCTTATTATAATAATTCCTACATTATGTAGAAACTTGGGGGGAACCGTTCGGTTATCTAATATTTGACACGTTTCATCCATTATGGATTCGCATCGATCTGGGTCGCTAGGATTCTATTATATTTCAAATTTCTCTATATTTCTATTATATCTCTAATATCGTGATAATAACGCTGCTGAACTTTTCATCTATTTATGATCAGTACTCTGCAATGCTCACAGCACTTCAAATTTTTTGCACTAAAAAACAGCAATTGCCGTTATTTAAAGTTTCACTCTCCAGCATTAAACATTGAACAGAAAAGCAATCCAGCCCAACTATTGGCAGTCTGACTCTATCTGAGGAAAGCCAAATTGCACGCGTAAAACGGCCAACAAATGGCCGAAACGAACAGCAGAATCGTTACGAGCGCGATAGGAAAATAAAGCGCGTACATCGCAAACAAAGGGAAAAAAGAGAGGAGGAGAGAGTTGATGTGCAGCGATGCATGTAACGAGCCAACATCCAGCGCGCAAGTCGCTATTATTAGGTCAGCGAGAGCCGACCCGACGACCTTTTCCCTGCAGTCCTACGCAATTTTCGACGCGTCGGAAAGGTTCGACGGTTAAGCTCAGGTGTAAAGGGAACATGCGACGGCTATAAAAGAGATTCGAGCCATCTTCGGCGGAGAATCGTGCGTAGGTTAATGGACTTCTAGCATGGAAGTATACCGGGTGTTGTAACGAGAGGTGTAAAGGAACTTAATGAAAAGAAAATTGATTTTTTGTGGCCAGGATTACGTTGTTTTCACGATTTTGTAATTGGTTGGGTATTTTTTGATTTTATAATAAAAGTGTTGAAAGTTTATGGGAAACACTTTTAGCGAATTTGTATTCCAGAAGTTTGATAGGCAAAGTTGCAGTTGAAATGAAGGCATTATGTAAATCCCAACAGTTCAGTAATATACTACGTAATGTTTTAACAGAGTTGAGTGACTAAAATAGACAGAGATTTTAGCGATACCTTATAATCTACCTAATAGTAGATTGCAAAACTTTTGAACTTAATGAATTTCCGGTTTCCTAAAAATGAAAACTTTTTTCTACAATATATTAGACTGGAACAGTTTATGTAAATGCAATTAATAATTCTAATTAATGCTGCAAATTTCAATTAATCGACAGCGGTAAACAACCGCGCTAACCATTTCGACAAGCTTACCATTTACAAATTTAGTAAAACATCAAACAGAGCTCTGTTTATTTTCTCTCGGATTATACGTTACGGAAGCCGGCGTATATCGGCATTACTCGACTTTAATCTTAATCTCGTTGTCGGGAAGACGTGGATTCGGACTCTCGCGTTTCATCGAGGCTCTTGTGTTTCCTGAAATTCGAGCCGCAGTAGAACAGGATTCGGAGCATGTATGGCGAGTCGTAATAGTCGAAGCAGAAGAAGAAGGAAAGGTGAATCGACGTGCAGACCCCTCGAGACTACTGCACTCGTCAGGTGACATTGACGGATTTGCCCTTCGACTCGGATTCTACAATTTCGCGCTACTTTGGCGAGCTTTTTTTAGTCTACGCGGGGGCGTTTTATTGTATAAGTACAGAAAAATTTTGGTTAAAAATTACCACTAAATTTGAGTGAAACTCGGACGATTTTGACAGTAAGGTGAATTTTATCCCTACTTGCATGAAATATTTAATAGATCATGTTTTAAATTTTTTATTTTTCTGTATAGAAAAATTACACATCTCTGTAGTAATTTGTTCATTTCCTTAACATTTATAATAAAAGAAATGTTCTAAATACATTACGTAAAAATTAACAATACACTTGTAACCTTTTACAAATCCGTATGGGTAATGTTTCTCCTCCCTCATTGTAAATACGTACATATAGTACATATGCCAAATAAAATATGTCAGTAACCTAACCTTATAGCACATATGCAAAGAAGCAACAAAAATATTTGTTTTTATATTAAATTAAAATTAATAATAGAAAAAATGTTTTGAATATCCTTAGTAATCTTTGGTAATTAAAATTGTAATCAAGTGCTAAATAAATAAATTATATTCTACATACGTCATGAATTTTATATGTAGATAAATGATGCTCGTTGAAATGAGTAAACAAAATTACCATACCGGCATCGTAAAAGTTTAAGTCAAATGTGAGAAAGGTCATGGATTAATATTTTTAGTTGTAATTTTTACTCGAATTTTATTTGTAATTTTGTCCGAAATTTTTCTCCGCGTAGTGTAAAATTGAAGAGGTACTTAAGCGGAAACTAAGAAAGCGCGAGAGTTAAGATAAACGAGTCGTCCTATTCTGAGATTTATGGCAAGGTCAAGGAGGTAGTTTCGAAAAATTTGGAGCAAATTTGATTATCTAACCCGAATGCCATTGTCTTGGCAACGATTTTGCAAATTCGAATAAATATGCAAATACTCTGTGACAAAAGTAGAGCTTGCACAATCTAATATTACAAGAGAAACAAAGCAACAACGCAGTCCCAGTTTTATCGAGTTATAACCGAAGTGCAGCAATTTCCTCCTCGAAAAGTACTCCTCTACTCTAAAAGAGAGCGCTGCGCTTTTCGGAAACACCTCCATCCGGCACCCAAATGCATGCGCAATTCTCCCAAATCCGAGGCGAGCCGATATAGCGGCGAATACGTAACCGCCGAACGTTCATTTCCAATTCAATGGCCCAGGCTTTCTTCGATATATATCGAGCGCCGCGCGGTGCACGTAAGCAAACGCAATCGCCGGGAGGCCCACGCCCAGGTTCTGCGCATAGCGTGTCACGACGCCTCCGCGGAAAACTATCTCTCTCGCGGAGAGCGGCTGTATCTGTCGGTTGCGATCTGTGAAAGGACGCGTAGGAGAGGAGGCCTCTTCTTGCCGAGGACTGACGACGGCGACGAGTAATTGAGTGTTTTGTCCTCTTTGTTGTCGTCGGGGAAACTTGTTTTAGGAGGATGGATGAGCTTTTTTGCGCCTCGGCTTATATGGCCTAATAACTTTCCTTTGTGTCGACGAGAAAATAACAAGTAAATAAAAATTGTACGAAGTAGGTCCCACTTATACCGGCAATTTTTAAACCGAGAGAACGTTAAAGAATAGTAAATGGCACATATTTTTCATTTGGACTATTATTATTCGCAGATGAAGTATTAGTTACGTTTCCTGACTTTGGTTTTGAACATTTTTTAAATCACTGTAATTACCACAGCTTAATTCTTAAAATTGTCTTTGCAAAACTCTGTAGCTCGTTAAAACAATAATCTAAAAATCTACCCTACTTTTCTGTAAATAAAATTACCTCGTAAGCTGCAACGATAAATATTAACTCGAAGCTGAGAGCTTTTCCATTCATCGTAATTTTTCATTAAAAGCGGGGCTCAGAAGATAGCTTTGGAAAAGCCGTATCCCTCCCCGAGCCCAGCCCGTCTCGCGCAATACGCTGCTTTGTGCATCGGAGCGAGGGAGGAGGTGAAAAAAAAGGGTGAAAAGGGTTTTCTTCACAAGACGACGCTGTCTTGTTAGCTATATTGCGTAATTCACACGGGCAGGTAGTTGTTTCGACGTGTTTCCCCGCGAAAAGGCGTTAAGAATAGCCCCGAGAAGAAGAAGACGGAGACAAGGGCCCGACCCTTCTGAAGGAGGCGAGATGAGTGCGCCGAGAAAGAATCCAGAAAAAAGTCCTAGACTTTACATCAGTTAATCTCGGGTCTCTTGGGAGACTCTATTTATGAGAAGAGAAAGAAAGCTCATTTATCTAAGGTGAAAATAATTGAAACTTGACGGTATTTCGCGTTAATTCAAAATTACTTTCTTTGTTCGGTCAGAAATATTTATTTTACTCCGTGTCTGATGCTGCAATTTACATGTCAGGACGTCTAAAAAAAGAATCTGAAAAAATTTCATTCTCCCTGTCACGCGCAAAACTGTGAGTTTTTCAGTTTTCCTCGTTGTTCAATCTCGAGTAAGTTCTTGCGCTATTTCTTAAAGTATTCCTTTCAATATACCTGCATTTTCCGAATACCGCGCAAAACCAATTTGCAACAGTAACGCAAGCTACTTTCAGAAGAGTCCACGTTCTTCAATCTCGAAAAAATTTTAAAATTAAACCAACCTTTCGCTCGCCGCTTTTGCCTAGCCATTTTCACTCATCGAAACGTATACATTTCACACATTGCTCAGCATCTGAAATTTTCCTTCCTCGACGAACGCACAACTAACTTCCCCGTCGAAAAGGCGCGCATAAATTTGCCAAAATTAGCTATTACTTCACCAGAGGGGGGACACGTGAGCAGACAGCGGAAGCACGCCGGGGGAAAACAAGGGGAGAGAGGCGCAGAAGCTGCAGTTAAGTGGCCCCGACTAAGATTTTCACCCTACGGCGGTGAGCCGCAAACTTTCGGGAGCCTGTTTGTCTTCGTCTCTCTCGAGCCCCTCGTCGTGTTCCCTCCTCCGCATGACGAGAGCGACTCTCGGTCGCTATGCGAGACCGAGTGGGGGAGGAAGAAGCCGCGCTCGAAGAATGCAGAATATCTGGACGCCGGCCAAGAAGCCGGCGATCAAAAAAAGATGACCCCCCCGGGACTTTCGACTTCCGCCGCCTGGAAATTTCCCCTCTGATGCTTTTTGCTTTTCTAATTGAGGCGCCAGAGGATGCGCTTAGCTGCGATGACGCGCCTTGATTTATAAGGCGCGGCTGCTATGAACAATTGCGAGTATTCCCGAACAAAGTGTCCTTTTTAAAACCCTCGCTGAGTTATTAGCGAATACGGTAAAGAGAGATATTTCGAGCTTCGCTTTGGGGACGCTTTTGAGCACTTTCCAGAATGTGTATGCTAAAAAGACGAAAAGGAGAAAAAGTTGAACGGATTGGGGATTGAACTTTTTTTACGATCGTATCTCGTGAATTTATCGTTGATCTGCGTATGCAGATTTAGCGCTTCAAATACGATGTCTGAGGGTCGTAAACATTGCCCCGCGCAAAGACTAGAAGAAAGAGAAGGTCGTTTGCAGAATTTATCTGTCCATATTGCGGGAGAGATATTTGAATGATATTGCTGCAGACGGCAATCTAAAAGATTTATTTATTTTGATATATGCACGTAATTTCAGTTTAAGGGGATAGTTACGAATGACGATAAAAGACATTAAATACAATTTGTTTAAAGAGGATTTCCTTGCATGAATTATGAATTGCGCGTCATTTCAAACGCCTACGCGGCCTCCTCCCGAGTAAGTAAACCATCTTATCCGGTTTTTACAGGATGTGTAATTTACAGTTTTTTTTTTTTTTTTTTTTGTTTCGTTTCAATTCGATGCAACATTTACATTGCACGCCCAAACATTTATGGAAATGAATTCGCATTGCCTAACAGCGCGGAGGACTCTCGAGCCACTAATAAATCACGAAAGCATCCGCAGCACCGTTGTAACACATCTCCCAAATGAAGTCATCTCGCGCACCGCGTCATTAACCACACCTTGAAAGTTAAGCTCGTCCTCTGCACGGAAAGCAGCTCCGCGGCGCTGCTGCTGCTGCTGCATAATTGCGAGCTCTGCACGCAACACGACCGGCTATCCGAAATAAATGTGACCGATCCCCATCCGAGGAAACGAGCAGGCAGGTGTCGCGGTCACGTGACGGCGGCCAAGATCGATAAATACGTAACGTTCTCCGCTCGGTTTCGTCGGACGTGTATCGTGTCAATCGCCTCGCGCGAGCCGCGGAATGGCTTCCGATGCCGCGAACAAAGCAGCGGCTGCACTTAGCCGCGGCGCGCCGAAGAAGAAAGAAAGAAAGAAAGGGGTCGTGTGTCTGCGCTTTTCCGGCTTTTTCGCTTCTTCCTTCTTGCTCGCTACTCTAAATGCGGCCGAGCCAATTTTAGAATCGGCTTTTTTTTTTAAATTCAAATTCGGACCCGCCGTTTTGGGGAGGATTCGAATTCATTTGGAAAATTAGCTTTCGTAAATTTTTTTTATTCGGATTTAGACGTTTTTTTGTGTGGTTTTTATCGCCTATTCTTTAAATATTAGGGTTCTTTTAATATTCGTTTTAAAGTTAAAAATAGAATAGTAGTTTTGGTTGCCATTAAATAGACTGTTTTACAAATCGGTATGCTTTATGGGATAGCTTTAGCGCATGAATCAGCTCACAATGACTGTTATTATATTAACTTACGTGACAAAGAAAATTTACAGGGATGACAAATCGACTCTAACTTACCTGTAACAGAAAAAACATTTATCATTAGAAATTAATGTTTATTTATTAAATAATACATTTAAAATAAATAACCTTAGTAGTAAACTTTGATTTATTTTCCTCAATACATTTTATACACCAAAGCCGACATTTTTCGCGCTTTTCATCTAACTATATAGAATTCCACCTCTCCCCCTCCACAACTCGATCACACAATAACCTTACAACCACCAATTTTTCACGCGAAATACGGTTTCAAGGGTATCATTCTTTCGCCTTACAAGCTCAAAATGTCAAAAGCTGCCTCCGGAATTTCGTCATCAGAAAAAGGAGGAAGGACGCGGGAGAGGAAAGAGGGGAAAAATGTTCCACAAAAGGATGACTGTGGATAGCGCGTGGATTTCGGGGCGGCAAATCTCTCCGCTCGCGAGCCGAATCGAGGTCACGGGCAAGAGAGCTACAAAATGCAGGCGTGCTTCCAGATTTTGCGCAGCCCTGCTATATAAAAGCCTCGCTCGAAAGCGCCGAGAAAATACTTCAAGCGGAGCACGAGCCTCGGTTACTTATGAATTGGATTCTTTAATTTTTTACAGGTTTGATCATTGAGGAGTCTCTCGCTCGGTGTCGAGATGTAAATGTTTATAAGATTTTATTAAAAGTGTTTTGACTGCGGTAAAGAATTTTCGAGGTGCAAGTAGAACGCGAGAAATTGTGCACTGGAAGTAGAATACTTAAAAAGCAATTAAATTAAGAACTTTTTCACTATAATGAAAGGAATTTCAGAGTGATGAAGTGTCGCGGCTGAGAGTTTTTTTTTATTTTTACATAATAGTTGTTTAAAGGTGTCAAGGGAGATAATTACTAGCTTGAAAACTAAATTTTTTTTTTGGATTTAAATATCCATTACGTAATGTTTGCAAACAAAGTCGACTGTTTTGATAATAGAGCTATTATATATTATTCTCACGGTGAATGATTTCTTGTAAAACGTTTTACAAAAAATTTTAACGCGATGCCAGCGCAGTTTAACAATGAATAATAAAGCGATTATGAACACAAAAACCTGTATTATAAGTACAAAGAACGATTTTATTTGAAGAATTAAAGTTACCAACAAAACTTGCACGTATCAACAAGTTAAACTTCATAGCCTAAAGACTCGCATCGACCTACAAAGATATGCAGCCCTGCCCCGTTTCCGTCCAAAGTAGACTTTTAAAAAAAATCTCCTCGTGCTAATTATTCAACAGGACGTTCATTCGCCGAGTGCAATTGAAACGAGCGAGAAAAAAAACGAGCGGAGAGAGAAAGCAGGAGAACGCAAGGCCTTACCAGGGGAGGATCGAGGAAGTGCAAGCCTAAGGGCGCGTCCTCAATGGCCACTTTGCATCTCCATATTTTCATAGCCTGGCTGTCGCGGCACGTAAAACATCTGCGATTCACCCCGTTTCCTTCCTTCCCCACATCTCCTCATCTCTCTCTCTCTCTATCTCGTTCGGTATGCTCGTTCGATGGCAGCTCGAATCCTCGTCGAGATTGCGGAGGCACGTCGCGGTGATTACATTATTTTTTTAAGCTCCGCGGGGCTTAGCCGGAACGTTCGTCGATCGTACGTTCCTGCATTACCGCCCGCTCCGTTGATTCGAGACATGTGGATTTTTCGTTTTTTGCGTTTGTTTGAATAAGCGTTCCAGTTATGAAGAATCTGCGCGCGCGCAAGAAAAATCGAAGAAATGCGTGTACAAATGAAATATTGAATAAAATCGGTTTATTTACGTTGGCATAGAAGCTAGAGGTTATTGCGTAGTTAAGCGTTACTTTAACGATTATTTAGAAACGTCATTGAATAAAAAAGTGGTTTCGTGTCAGGGTTTAATTCCGACGAAAAACGTTCGGCATCATATTTTAAATATAGACCTTGTAAATCTTAGTAATGCACTTGCTGCAACTTTTGGCCCACTTTAAAATTAGCGCAGAAAATACAGAAAACTTTGCTTCATTCATTTGCAAGATTCCTATATTTGATAACTGGTTATCTTCGTTCAAAAACAATTCTTCTCTGAAAGTCTACCTTTTAATTTAAACCGGAGTCTATACATCGAACCTACAGCTTACGGAACCTTGAAAATTATTAAAGTTACTTGTCATACTCGTCAGTCGAATGCGTTTAATTGGAGCAGAAAAGTAAGCGCAAGAATCGATGAATAATATTGGCTTACGAATCAACGTCAGTCGGATGTCGATTTGAGGTCTGCCAAGATGGAAAACGGATAAAATCGAGTCGATGAAAAAAGGTGCAACCGCTATCGACAATTAACTTCTATAAAGTAAACGTTTGCCCCGGGAAAAGTAGACCAGCGCATTCCATTCTTTTCTGCGTCTCCGCCCAGCTGTTCCCGAGTCGCAGCAATGTCTGAAAGCGGTTTATAAATAATCCATGACGATACCACATTAATATGACGATGAGTGTTTACCAAAATTTATGGAGATAATAAAAATTAATTCCAGATATTTGTACAAGTGTGTCTTTCATCTGGATAATAAACATATAAATATCAATAAAAGTTGAAAGATTAACGTAAAAATTCTTTACCAGTCCGTTTTCATGAAATTTTATTAAACAAGTGTATTTTTATTCCGCATTATCGTTGAAATGCAGCAAACAAAAGAGCAAAGATTCTCATTCCCAAAAGCACTTAGTGACCTTATCAAACAAATCCCGTACTCGATGCTATCGCATGGGATTAAGGTACACTACGCGTTGCGTAATAATAACTCTAATGATACCCAAGATAGAGTAAAAATCACCGGCTCATAAAAAGGCTCCCACATTTTTTCCACGGGAGCGATTTTTCCGCTCGTTGCTATCTCAGACTCGTAACTCAGCTAATTCCGCCGATACGACGTAGTAACGCTTCGTACTTTTTCCAAATCGCCTTTCTAACGCTCGCGCCGCAGTCACGAATCCCTACGAATTAGCCGAGCGAGAGTCCGGCGTGCTTAGAATAAAATTCCGACTGTAACGCAACGAAGGCAGCAACAGGTAGCCTAACGGGCCGGTTCCGATGTAGCCTTGGCGGCCCTTTATATATCCCGAACGACTATACTCAGACGTACAACAATGTGTGTGTATTCGACTCCTGGGAGCAATGCTTCTCGACGGCGACGGATCTCTCTCCCAGGATCCCCGATATCGCCGTAAGAAGGAAGCAAAGAATCGCCGGCTCTGTGTGCCTGCACTTTCGTGCTCTCCGAGTTCTCTCTTTTAAAAGGGGAATGAGATCGTTGGAATTTATGGAGTAAACGGACGCCGCTGGTCTTAAGGTCTTCGCTGAAAAATGGATAAAAAGTTTATTCTCCAGATCGAAATAAGCCTCTCATGGCCGCTGATATATGTGCTCTTGCAAGTCCTTTGAAAATTCACACCTTTTCTAGGGGTGAAATATCGGGTTCGTTTATTTTTAGAAGCAGAGTGGTTTATCGATCAGCAGAGTGTGAATCTGGATGAACGGAGACACAAATTATCTAGTTGTTAATGTAAAAATAGTGACTTGAGAGATAATGTTATTCTTTTAAATAAATATTAATAGAATATTTTGAGTTAACATATTTCCTTGTAACCATTAATCAGCTTCTTTTGATACTCCGAAAGATTTCTCTTTTATTCAATTTGTAACTTATACTACCTAATTTATCTCCGTAACACAATAGTCGCCTACAAAAAAAAAACCACGATCATTCCTTTTTCATTGTATATAGAATCACAATATTTAGCAGCGAGATAATCCCCACAAATCGTCGTCCGTATAAAAACGATGAATGTGAATGTGATAAATAGCTCCGAAGGCACTACGTCGCAGTTAGGGGAGTCGGAACAAATTGTTTTAACTATGCCAGGAGCTGCTGGCAAGAGAGTATTTTTTGGCGTGAAAGCTCGCCAGAAGCCTGCGGCCCGATGGAATTCGGAGAGGATCGGAAAGTAGCGAAATATCGCGTCCACTTCAGGGGGATCATCGCCGGCACGCTTCGCCAGGAATTCCCGATTAAGCACGCATTAACCGTTATCGAAGGCCATAAATACATGCTAACAGCCTATTCCACCTACGAGCGAACTATTTCGAAAAGTTCGCGCTTGGCCTGGCTCATTATAAATTATGATTCGATGCTATTCCGCGCTGAATATTTGCATCCTATTATGATAAGTCTGACTTTTCTTCTAAACAAAACCTGGTTATGATCAAATGATAGAGAGGATAATTTCATTATAAATTGCTTTTATGGCAGATGCTTATTTAGCAGAGCTTTATGAAATGTTGAAGTGCAAAAAAGCTCCTTTTTGCAGTATTGACATGCGATTCAAAGAGTAATTTTTGGTACTCATAGATAATTAAACAGGAAAATGTTATCTATTTGACTTTTCTCGTTTTGATATCTTCATCGGAATTCCTTATTTCACTAGGGTCGGAACACTCTTGAGTGGATGATCTTATCGAGCAAATGACTAAAATGATCCGATTTAGACTGTGGATTGCACTCATTAATCCTCTTGACTTTTGGCTAAAAACCTATTTCAATAATTCAAGGCTTCGATGAATCAGATGCTAAGAACTGATTTTTATATTACTGTACCGATAATTGACAAGTTTCAATTACATAAAATAAATCCTATCCGTTGTTTTTCATAAAACTGAGCGTTAATTTAAAAAAATATTGTTATTTTTTAATTAAATGAAAATGAGACAAAGTCAATCACCATTAATTGAAAAGATAATATTACACTCGCAGATAAATAAAATCTACTGTTTAAAGCAATTTTAAACCATCTGATTTATCATTGTTAAAGCTCATAAACTTGTTACTCGAGACAGAATCGTTGTAATTAACTGCAGAACTGACAGAAAACAATATCGAGTATCGCTTTCGTTTTTCCGTGACTTTGAGCAAAATCTATATACTAAACAATAATAAATTAGGATTGCAAGATTTATATAATTAATCAATTATTATTCATGTAATTAACTTCTTCCGCTTTGTTTCACATTTTCATATTGAAACAAATTATAAAAAATCTTTGATTCACGACGTAGTACTCTGAACTATTTGTAAAGCACTTATGTTAGCCATTGGCATACGAGCCAAAACCAATAGAGTTAAAGCTTGCTGCTTTGACTAAATCGTTGGATGATCTGTGAAGAGAGATCGTATAACTTGAGCCCTTTTCAAATATATTCTCGCTTACTTACTGGTCTCTAACTTATCCCAACGGAACTGACCCGGATTATCTGAAACTGTAGCCAAAGCGTTTTCCTCCTGTAAATCACAAGTACAGCTAATTCCATCTCCATCAAAAGCATTCATCAAAATAATAAACACCTCTTTCTCTACGTGTCCTTTCATCGGAGTCCATCAGCATTGCTTCAATTTTCCCAAGACGAGTGATGTGATTAGTAACGCGTATAAATCCAAGTGCGCTTTAATTATAGCTAATCATCGACTGTACAGTCTATAAAACGTGGAAGGGTACAACTTTCTACAAACCCCCAGGGGTGGGCAATTGAGTTAAACTCGCGAAGACCACCGCGGCATCTGAGGCTCGCGAGCCTCGTAACTCAAAAGCAGCGATCGCCGCCGGCGAAGACTGCCAGAGAGCCTCGGAGGAAAAGCGATGCGTGCCCGCGCGGATGAAAGATTGCCAGGACGTGCCTCGCGCGGCATCTTCAACATGCCGTGGGGATACACGGATATAACGTGAGCCCTAACTAGGAATTACTCATAATACCGGGGTCGCGCCTGGTATGCTGAAGAATCTTCATTACCGGGTGAGTTTATTGATGATAGGCAAATGCCACGTTTTATTAGCGTATGAAGTGAAATTGTTATTGTTACTCTTTTGCGGGAGCGGAAATTCTGTTGGCTTCCGTTGTTTCAGGACACCGTACAATTTCGAAGGAATTTTCTGAAACCCGTTTCTTAATAATAGATTTTAAATCGTTCATATAAACGCTGTTTTAAAGTTAATATGGAATAGAGTTTGAAAGTGGAAGATAAAGTTAATAAATAGTGTTTGCTAAAATTAATCACGCGTTCGGGCATTGCAGATTATGTAAGAAAAATACTGTTTTCGAGGTATAAAAGACATGCTAATCCTCTGCCCAGTTAAAAGTAGACGGTCATTATAGGTGGAAATTACACTGACGGTTTTACTCTGCACACTCATAATTCAGAATCAGTTAGCCAAACAACTTGAAAGTTATCCTGTTAACTCAGTACTTAACATACTAGCACCAGAACGGAACTCAACTTGCACTGGAGCACGTTCCAGTTGCTTAATAATTAGCATAATAAATCATGTAGAATTTTTGTTCCACTCTTATTTTGCGAAGACATGAATTTAGAAGACTGTGTATCTAATTGAAAAATCGGAACATCGATCAAATGTCTGAAGCTGTGACCTGGAATGTTAATTGGTTGGAGCATTAAATGTACAGTTAATTAATAAGGTAACAAAGAAAATATCGGTTGATGGACCAATTCCACTCAAATAAATCGAGGATGCCAATTACTTACAGAATCCAATAATTCAATGACAATTATCAAATTAAAGACAGGGCGCAAAAAGCGTTGCAAGAAAGGCTCATTACGAGCGCAAGAATGAGTACACAGAAAGTAAAGCTCCGAGAAACCGAGCCATCCAGGTTTACAAACACCCAACGGCGAACGTTCAGTCAGTCAAGTCGTCGATCACCCCTTCATTCCTCTACTTACACTCATTTCACGTCCCACGAGCCCAATTGAAAATCCGCGTCTTATCGAAAGCCAATAGCACTACGACAAGCATGCCGATAAATCGATTCTGGTCTTTCTCACGGCTAGCACCATTGGATTTCACGGATGTGGAACAGGTAGTTACGAAAGACAACCCGGCGCGTAGACTCCAGCAGCCAGTAGCGACTGGGTCAGCAACGGTGCCATTGATACAGGAAATTGCCGAGCCGACGATGCATCCATGCGAGTCCGAAGTAGATCCCCATTTCGAGGCCCGACGTAAACTCGTTAGCGAGCCGAAGCCGAGCCCAGGTGGATCCCGCGCACACGCGTATCGCGTTCCTATGTGTGCGCGCGCGATATCAATTCGCACTTGCTAGCGAAAATTCCGATGGTAATGACTCGGCCCGAAATGCTCGCTGTCTCGCTTCTCTTCCAGTCGGAAACTCGTTTTGCCGAGTATGGATTTGCCGCTGGATACGGAATACACAAGCCGCGGCTATTTAATGTTTGAGTTCCTGCGGAGGTAGGTGTGTTTAAAGTGCGATTAGGGCTAAACATAGAGAAACGCTCGAACGAAATGGTTGGACGAAAAACTGGTGTAATTTCTGGTATTAGCATTTTTTTCGTAGGAATTTTTTAATGCTGCGTCTGCGCTTCAAGAGTTCTTTTTTGAACGATGCTTATTTTCTAAATTGATCTTTTTCAAGAGTACTTCAAGAGTAAATTTTTCAACGATGCTTATTTTATAAAATTTATGCAGTGGAAAAATGCAACATAACTAATTTTTCTCAAAAGCCTTTTTAAACACTTTTTTGACAAAAAGATCGATGATAACAGGTGATTCGAACCAACATTACGAAACAGTCATCGACTTTTAAAGAGCAAGAAAAAATGAATGATTCACTTTTATCAGA
This sequence comes from Ormyrus pomaceus, assembly GCA_900474385.1. Lineage (NCBI taxonomy): Eukaryota > Metazoa > Arthropoda > Insecta > Hymenoptera > Ormyridae > Ormyrus > Ormyrus pomaceus. The sequence goes on from UCOM01000151.1 coordinate 54,458, forward strand.
CCGGAAACGCCACTTCAAAAGAATCCCTAATGTACATCCTTAGATTCAGAAAGGTAGGGAAATCAGCTGATGAGGGCAATTGCCGCAAACAGAGTCTTTATTATGGTAATCGCGAAAACCAATAAAAGCCCGTATTATGCGACGCGATCGATATCTCGTTTTATTTCAGAGGCGCCGGCAAAGAAACAAATGAATGCAGACTGAATTAATCTGCTGCTGCAGATTTGGCAACATTTCGATCTGGTTAATATTAAAAAATGAAAAATATTTTTATAAAAGCTGCTGGAGTTACGGAAATATTATCGAAATTAAATTATAAAGTAAATAACAGCTGGAAAGTATTTTTAAATAATGAAATAAAAATACTTCGAAGCTCTGGATCGAATTTATCTGGTGGAGTATTATTTCAGTATTTTGAAATGGATGGAGAAAATAGAGATTTATCGTAGCAACATGTTTTAAATAAACTAAATTTTTTCACAAATACTTGTTAGTTCAGTCAACGATTCAAATGTCTTCAATAAAATTCAGAATTTTTTCGAAGCATTGCGGTCTGTGAATTCTTTATCGTTGATGCAACGTTCCGAGAATTTTCATCGTCCGAACTATACGTCGGAAAACTGCGAACCCTGGAAATACAATTGAGAGATACATAGACCCCAATAAATCCTCTGGCTATTAAGCGCCTGTTCGCGTTTTGGCTATTGAATCCGGTAGTAAAAAAGGAAGACGAGAGTTGCGATTTAAATGCATAGGCCTTTTTTACAGCGCAGATAGTCCACCGTTTCCATGCAGATTCAATTAAACTCCTTTTATTAGCTTTGAATCTGTGCGAAGAGCTAGCGGAAGTTTACGACTTTTTTAAAGAGTCAGAAATTTAGAAGGCCAGTTTTTAAGTATTTATTGAGAACTAAACATTTTATTTGTCCGTTAAACAGTTAATATTTCATGATATGAAGATCAAAGTCCGCCATACATTGCATCAATATTCGAGAGCCCGTAAATCCTTTATTACATTGCACTAAATAATTTATTACCGATGTTTTTCCTAAAATCTTTGCTTACGATCGAGATTAAATGCCTATAAAACATACGTTTAATAAACAAATCCGTCGCATTATCGGGCGTATCGCTTTGATCAACAACCCGCGGGTTTCTTTACGATCGTCGTGTTTTGATACGAAAGGAGCTAATCATTTTCAAATAAAAAGTCGGCTCCCCAAGAGCGGCAGTAGCGAATTCCAGGCTCGTTAAAAACGCAATCGGAGAAATTTATGATTACGATTAAGCGGCTAGTGAAACCAATTTAGGAGTGCAGGAGACCGCTTCTGGCGCTCGGTCATCGAAGAGAGATGAAAACAGGTTTCGCTAATCGAGATTAACCAGATTCTATTTTCGTTTTGGCCGCGCGCAAGGTAAATAGACTCGATACCAACGACCCTGCAGTCGTTCCACTGCTGCCGGCAACGACGACGGCGACGGTCAAGGTTCGGCAGTGGTGAAGAGAGAGAGAGATTCCCTCGAGGGTCCTTGAGTTGGAAATCCGATAAAAGAAATATGTGCCGGAGACTCTTTGCATAACGATTGGATGGGAATTGAATGTTCCGAGATTAATTCCTACACCGTTATCAAGTTCTGGAGCATCTTCGTGGGAACGACGCGAATTTTCATTAGCAGGCTTTAAAATTTTAGTAGCTAACTTTATATCGTTCGAGTATGAACTAAGTATGAAAATTATTCAGGTTAATAGACGCGTGCAATTTGGGTGATGAGAATATATAACTGAATTTATCAGAATGTAAATGAGTATAAATGCTGTAACTGTATTGATTGTCTTTTATTTTATTTTGAACATTTGAACATTTTAGAATCCATGTTTTAATTAATACTATCCATTACATATAAATCAGTTTATAGCAAGCAATTTGCTAGATGCACTAAGTAAGGCATGAAACGGTATTTAAATCGTAAAACATATCCTGGAAAACCACTCGTCACTTACTCGCACGAAGAAAAAACACTTAAAAACTATCTGACACCAATTTTCAAAACGTCAAATGTTTAATCAAGCTTATCAAGCAACGCTTTGCATATTATCGGCAAGCTCCGTATGAAAATGAATCATCGAGCAACAAAAGCGAGCAGAGTCAGTACTCAAGCAACGGTCTCTCTCTCTCGCGCATTTGGCATCATATCTCGAGGCGCAATAACACTATCACAGCTCGCCCAGCTAATCCTTCCCACAGGTTATCCGAGGCGGCGGTCGGGATTGTATTTCCTGCCTTTGCAGCAATCAACAAGAAAACAAACAGGCGCAGGCAATCATAGAGGCGCCTCGGAGCCAACTAGCGGGAACACGCATTCCATTGCGCAACCTTCGGACTTCTTTGCACCGCGTGCTCTCCCTCTTCGTGCGCGAAATCGCGGCTAAATTCGGAGGTGGCTCGCTGAATTTTCCGCGAATTAATGCGCAGATGGCGTTTCGTTTACGAGAGCGGGCCTTCCCGATGACTGTTTTGGCGGTGCGCGAAAGTTTCGGGGAGGAAGCGTCTAGACTTTCGACGCGTGAACAGTATTCCGATGAGTTCTGAGAGAAAAGTTTTAGGCAGCGCTTGTTACTTTGAGGAAGGAGGTTTCTTTTTCGTTTAGATATAGCCTGCCGATAGCCAAGTCTCGTTGCAACAATCGATGAGCGAATTTCAATGCTCGTACTTTCTCTTCTCATATTTGTTTTACGATGTTTTCGTTCTGTAACTTCGGGGCCTGATGTTACTTAGCGCTGGAAGTTGGCTAATGATAATCGAGATTAAGTGTAAATTTATGAATTGTATAACTAGATAAGATAATTAATAATTAATTTCGCGATTGTAATAAATTTTTAAACGTACTGCCTTGATTTATGGAATTCTCGTATCTCATATTTGTTTTATGCAATGTAGAATGATTGGCTTATATATTTTCTTTGATTAAAATTGTTGCATCAAAGTAATCAATTTCGATGAATCAAAGAAACGAATGTACGTTCTCATTTGCGCATTATTGTCTAACTAAGCATCTTTCACGCTATAACGAATTAAATAATTAATAAATTCTTTAATTAATTATTTATGCGAACTGATAATTAGTTATGTAGCGCTTGATTGTAAGAGTTCATGACTCATCTGCTTTGATAATGTATAAAAATAATTTTTATCAAAGTAATAAGTTGTAACCACAAGGCGAGAACACGACATTTGGGTCACGGGTATTGCTGTAACTTTAGAATATGTTTTCCAATGTTAAAATATGAAGGCACGTGCGTCCATTTAGTCTAACGTTCGATTTTTTAATAGTTCTGCGCTCTTTTAAGTAAAATTTAGAAAAATTCTATACTGCAACACCGAGCAGAGTTAAAATTATTGTTCAGTTGTTATAACTTACCAATTACACCAGTAAAGCTACCACAGACCTATTTATTTTTGGTTATTATTAAAAGTTAGTAGTTGATAAAAATTACTAGTCTGGCTGGAAAAATTTTACCCAATTAGAATATACTACGATTTTTCGTTATCAAGCTAAAAGCGATTGGAAAAATATCGATTATTTTATCAAGCGTTAGTATGAATAGACGCGGCTTTCGTCATATTTTACCATTAGTAGAAAACATCCCAAAGTTAAAACAAAACCGAGAACCAAATGTCGTGTACTATACTTATCACTGAAATCGATTCTAAACACTTCAACTCCCAATATTCCAAGCCTCTATTAAAAATATCCTTAACTACCGAAAACATAGACTTTTCAATCAGAAGCCATTCCACATTACCTATAATTAAAGCACCCATCAGAAAACCCAGCTGAAACAAAGACAACAAAGCGAGCATCCCAGTCGGACTGTCGATTTTTCGCGTCCCGCTTCCATTCCCCACAATACCTTCACCGGCAGCTCCTTCCTCGTCTCTCTCTCTCTCTCTTTTTTTTTTTTTTAATCTCTCGGTAGCGTTGTCGCGCCTCCATTTTCCGGTATCCGCGATTTCGCGCCGCTAATAGCGGAACAATGGACTAGAGTTTTCCTCGGGACGCAGCGAGGTGCATCGTTCGGGAAATGTGTCGAGCGCACAATATTGCAGAGAGAAACTTTGCTCCGTGTTTCTACTCCCGAACTATAATGCGAGTAAAAGGATTTTCCCGCGATCCTTAGCAGCGGCGGAAATCGCCTTGGCTGAGAGGATTTTCCGTATACCGAACTAAATTCGAGCTCGGAATGTTTATCGGATTTTATCATCGCGGCGAAAAAAATAATCCTTGCGTCGACAGCATTTTTCGCTTTACTTGCGCGGCTGAACTCGCGCGTTACGAGTTGTAAACGCGCTTTAAATAGGATGACCTACAATGGGTTGCAAAAAGTTTTTAACAAAATGGCACACGTGCCGCAGTGCGTTCTCGTGTCCGTGCAGTCAAGTAAAATCCCTGAAATGTGTGCGATGTTGGACCGTAAATTTAGGAAGTTTTTTGTTTTGTTACGGTGTTTGTTTACTAAAAATACACCGTTAAGTAAATTTAATCCGTGAAATTTTCTATAAATTAAACGGAGAACAGAATTAAAATTAAAGAATAAAAACACTCGTTTCGAGGCTGGAGTCAAGAGTTTTCAGGAATATTCGCCGCTCAGAAATGTGAAACGATTCACCTGTTATGTATCTTATGCAGGAAATTCTGACGCCAATGAATGACCGGGCTTACTTGCGCAACGTTAGATATGCGGCGTCGGGCATTTTTCAAATAAGTGATTTCGTGATGTAGTCTTCTGTAATTATATTATGAGTTCTAAATTACAACGCATTAGTCAACCGAAGGAAATTGCATTCTGATGTTAGTTATTATTTTAAAGCACCGATTCTACTTATATAAATACGGCTCGCTTGATGCAACCCTGTCATATAAAGTAAATGGTTTACTGACTTCGTACGTGGAGTGTATCAATTAGTATTAACGGCATTATTTGTAATTTATTTCCTTGCTTAACCAAATTAAGGTGAAGATATTCATTAAGTTTTTTCACTATTTAATCAAATTTAATTGAATTGTACAATGTATCTCAAGCTATCGATTTTTATTATTTAATGTATGTTAAGAAATATCAGTTTTAGATTAGAAAGTGGACGTTGACTATATAGATTTATAAATTAATATTTATAATTTCTTGCTCATAAAAAATCTAGGTTGCAATTTATTTAAAAAACGTCGGACCCGATGATTTAGAAAATACATTTCCATAAAAAAATTAGAATCATCTTTAATCAAAGCCCAAAGTTGCACCACAACCAAATGAAAACAAACGACAGTGCAAAACCAACACTGATCCGGGCGGCGATTCTCTCACAAAGTGCGGGAGAGAGGCTGGAACACCAGGAGCGAATCAGATTATTAAATACGTAACAAGAGAGAAAGTAGGAACTCGCATGTGTGTACAGTTAAGCGAATGGATGTCAATCTAGCGTTGCGGAGGACGAAAACGAGCCGGCGATATTACACTGGCGCGTTTGCGGTCGCCTATCATCGGGTCGCCGTGCCGCGGGGAGACGACTTTAGTCATCAATTACGAAACGCGCATACATGGCAGTCGATCACGATTAAAAGACAATCAGTCCACTTGGCTACGAAATGTCAAATGATCCGAGCCTCCGACGCCATTAACGCGCACACACACACACACACACACACACGCGCGCACGAGCCTACCGGGTATATGCTTGAGCGGATGAACCCGCAACGAGCAGCCCCAATAAATCACGAAAGATTCACTGCTTCGAATTGAAGACTTGCTTAGGTTTCTCGCTGCTTTTCATTGTCGAAATTAACGAAGCGGTATTTCACTTTTTTGGTATCGCAGAAAGCGGATTTCCGTTGCTCGGTTTGACAAAGCTTTGAGAGAAAAGTTTTCATGTCCGGAATGTCAGCTTTCCACCTTTGCTAACGTACAGGACAATATCAACCGATCGACGTTTTACGGATGAGACTTTATACTACCCACACCGCGATACCGATAGTCGGAAACGAGTATTTCGTGCACACGTCTCCGAGGTCCCGTGACAAAGAATCAACGCACGTCAGATATGTGGTGTATCATCGGCTCGCGAAAAAGGAAGGAATTCGATTAAAACTATCGACGCGCTCAGCGTGATTGGGATTGCTCGTGAAAGGTTGACCTTTTGTTTAGCGTTCGTTATCGTCGAACTAAATCCGTTGAATTGGTAACTGCGGTAAAAGCTGGGAATTGATGAAAATATCAATATTCCATGTGATCGGACACACAAAATAGTTAATAATTTGCTGCGGCGACGCGTTTTTCGATACTAGATTTAGATTTGCCGTTTTTTTTTTCAGGCACTGATAAATTGATAATTGGATTTCACTCACTGCTTAACAGATACCCAATATACTGCATCGTGTTTCCACAGATTATCTTACCTGTAACAAAAAAAATAGAACCATTATTAATATTTTTCGTGAATTTTTTAGATAAAAATAATTTAATAACGAATACTACGTTGGTTTATATTACACTATTACGGTTTCTTTAATCAAATCAATTGTGTATATTCTTGTTTTATTTGATATCCCATGTTAATTAAAATGAACAATTCGTTTCTTGTCCAGTATAATAAAAGCAGCACAGAAGCGAAAAAGCAAGAAAAAGCTTCACGTCGCTAAAGCGCCAGTTTCAGAAAAAAACGAGTACTCTCGTAAATATGCATTAAAAAGAAGTATACAGTCATGCGCTTCATCGCAATTATCTCGAGGCGGCTGAAAGGCAGACAGACTCGCTCACAGCCTGTCGGCAATCGAATGAGAGGAAGAGCTGCGAACTGAGAGAAAGCATCGAGCGCGCGTAACGCGAGCTCAGGTGCGCATTTCCAGGAAATCGCGGAAGCGACTTCACAGGCAGAGAGCCGAGAGAGAGAGAGACTCGAGCCAGATCTTGGCCCCCCCCACGCGTGCACATACACGTGAACAATTAGCGACTCGACTCGCTCGGCTGCAAAGCGCGACGCGCAATTATTCGACAACGAGCGAGCGAACGGCTGACGAGGCGCGCGAACGAAAGCGAACTGTTATGATTCATCGGAGCGTCAAGAGCGCCGACGCGAACTTCTATAATTGACGATGATTCAATGCGCCGCCGCAGCCAAGGCGCAGCAGCGAGCGTAGTTTTGGAAAATTTTTCCTGAGCTCCATCGAACGAGCGATTGCGTTTTTTTACTAGTAAGGTGCAGCGGAGCGGGGATTTCGAGCCACTGTGCAGGAAAGCTGAATATACGCACTGAATGAAAATGACTGCCTTTTTTTTACTGCGCTGTAAATGTTTTTTATACTGATGAAGACGACACTAAAGGACAGATACAAACGACACTGGAACGGCGCCGTAAAGATAAATTGAATTTAAGAGCTTAAGGTAATACTAATATTAAGCTTTGGTTAATACTAATTGGCATTCTTTTGTAACGAATCGAACTGTAATAAAACTATAAGACAAGTGATAAGAAATCGAATTACGTGAGATAATAAATAAATAACTCCGAAATTTTATAGTTTACTGATTAATAACGTTCATTAGTATTATTAAAACTTCTAATAGAACGCATCGTAAAAGCATAAAGAAAATTATAATAATTACTACAACTCCAACTATTTTATTATTTGGAAGCATAATAATTTGAGCCCAGCTGAAATTCTATTGTAGCAAAGCAGATTATCAGATACCGCAACCACATATTTGTTTCGAGTTTACATAATCTAATACCCTTTACCCCATCGCATAATTCCATTCTAATAATCTAATTTAAATTCATACATTTCGCCCGAACCGATCGTTACTCTGAAAAAGCGCAATATTTACACATAAGGCGACCGCTCAATCCCGTCCAATAATTGCCTCTAAACACCGAGTCGCACACCTTTCACGTTCCTCGCCTCGCATTAACCATTCTCTTTCGGTGCGCTCGCAGACGATATTTACTCGGCGACGGCGCGCCGTTTCTTCACAGCGCGGATCGGCGCGCACAACAACGTCATCGGCGATCGATCGATATTCCCGCGGCGTCGTCGTCGTCGTCGTCGCCGCGGTTGTTTATGAGGAGCCGCGAAGCGCTTTCTCACTTTCAAAACAGCGAGGCGTGAGCGCGGGTTTGTATTGCTAAGCGAGCCCGTTTTTCGCGAAAAGCGAGGCAATGAAATTTTCGATTCCGAGGCTCTCGTACGATCCCGTAACCGATAACGACTTATTTCCCAGCGTAATACGGACGTTTACAGGCGGCGGGAACACCCGAGGAAAAGCTCGACGCGGTTCGCAACCGCTTGGAGTATCAGATTATAATAATAGTGTTATAATATTATAATAAGGAAGCGGTAAAACGCGTTATTAATTCGTTACGTTCGCGCATAATTTCAGGTTCGCCGCTTACGTAGATTTTCGCACAATGATTCGGCCTGGATAAAATCATTTTTCCACCGCGAGTTTCACTGCCTTGAGGGTCGGACCCAGTTTTTCCCTAATTGCATTAGATTATTTTACGATTTTCACGCGCTCGAGTTTCGTAACAGTAAAAAGACTCTTTCAAGCGCCGAATTCAGCTCGAGCCAAAATATTTTTACAAACATTCGAACGTCATGAAAATGTATGAAATGTAAAGGACTCGCTAAACATCATCGGGCCTCTTCAATATTTACGATTAGCATTCTTATGCAAACGCAGCTTCGCGCGGCGACACCGCTGGCAGCTCGACGTATTTCGATTAAATCGGCATCAATCAAATCGACGTTTCTCGCCGAGTCAGTCCTTCTTCAAATTCCACTTTCTCCCGCCTCGTATAGCATCGTCGTCTTCTTATCAATTAAAGTCAGCGTCTTGGAAGCGCAGCGCGCGGAATCGGGGCGTTGCCGATCTCCGTGTCGCGGGACGTGTTTTTCCTCTCTCGTCTCGTCCGGGATCGTTCAACTCGCTCGCACGCACAATTGCAATTAGCGGCAGCGGCGGCTCGAGCACTTACGCCGAGGCGGGCAATTGACGCGTGGGAAGAATCGGCCGTGCGCGCGTAAGATAGGCCAGATGAGATAATGGGAAAGTGAATTCGATGCGAAGTGCGAGTCTCGCGGGCGCTCTTTTGCGCCGAGAGGAAATTTCAGCAGTGCGCGGGTTTAATACTTGGCGAATTTTCACGGGTTTTGCTGGAAGGCTGCTCTTTTTGTTTCGCGTTAATGAAATTGACCTCTTTCCGGAGCGGCTGTTGATTTGCTCCGGGTTTTTCATTTTTTGGTTGTTTTAACCGAGCGAACACATTTTTACGGTTTTAGAGCTGCGATGTTTCAAGCGGAATATTGATTTGGCGCGTTCTAAATAAATATTTAAATTGATACCGACTATTATTTCCTGTTACTGCTTGTTGTATTGAATTTAAGTATTCAATCAGAAGTCAAACGCAGCGCAACGTAAGCTTTGTTTCTGATAGACGTGCATTGCACTGCTGCAACCTGAATCTATCACTTTGACGGGCCTAACAGTAACAGTAATTTGACAAAGATTCTAATGCGAGAGCTTAATTGAAATCTGTATCAATAATTACGAGATCAAAGCGTTCTCAGCCTCGACTTAATAATTGACGTAAGCTGCTCGAAAATTCTCCATTGCAAACCATTAAAGTTAAACCGCCGCATTCAATAGTAAGCGATTTTAATGAACAGTCATCCCGGCTATTTATTCCAGTAGCCAAACGCGAGCTGGCTATACATCAAATTATTTTACACGACAGGCCTTTTGAAACGACGGTAATGCGCGTGACTGTATAGAACGACCCGCTGTACATTTGATTCCATAATAGCAGAATTAGAATTTAAATGCCCTCTGGCAACCAAGCAGCAGCAAGCGGAGCCTTTAATCAACAAATATTTCTTGTAAAACAATGAAACGCTCGCGAGCTGCTCTTATATAAATCAGGCAGTCGTTGCGCGGGGATGAAGCGGTAAGTAATTTAATCCTCCGCGCCTCGCCGTCCGACTGTCCGGTCCGGACGTCGGAGGCTGCAGTCGCAAAGTAGAACGTACACACACGTCTCCACGTCTCGCGAGAAAGTCGAGCGACGTTAGAGAAAATCCCCACGAGGCGCGAGGATCTCTCGCCTCTGTCTCCTCGCGCGCGATTTCGACTTCTCTCCAAGGAATCTCGCGGCGAGCTAAGCCAATGCGCGCGTAACAGCGCCGTTTTATCCAACCCTCCGCGCTTCCCGGGAATTCCTTAATTTTACAAATTGGACGGGTTAGAAGGCGCTTTTTGGCCGGCACGTCTGGCCGGGATAAAAAATTGCTCGGATCTCTTATTTAATTAAAAGGGAGCCGTAGGTGTTTCTCGTAAATTAGCGAGCGTTTCTAATTAGAAAATAATTGCAACGTCGCAGATTTTAGTATATAACGTTTAGCGCTCGAACGACGTAAAAAGCGTAGCACTTTTAGTTTTCGCAAACAATGAAACACTCGAGAGAGGCTTCAGAAAATACAAACTGACCCAAGAAATTCGACCAGTTTTAGCGCGGCAGAAACGATCTCGACTACCTGGGTCCAATTACGGCAGGTCAAGAACGGAGCGAAAAGAAAAAAAAATCGTACACGAGGAGCGCTCGTCCGTTTCATCGGATCTCGATTCCTCGCGGAGCGGAACAAAGCGCGTGCGCCTGTGCAAGTGCGAGAGAAATAACTCTCTGTCTTGAACCGTATTCACTTTTACAGGCGATTTTTTGCCAGGAAATTCAAGGAAAGCATAAACAACGACGATGTGGATATGAAAGAAACACATTCTTTCCTTCGAAAGAGAGGCCTCCGATCGCAGCGGGATCATAATTCATATTTTTCTCGGAACTCCGCGTATACGTGCGTAAACATTTTCTATGGACGTTAAAGAGCGGAGCGTAAAACGAAAATATATAATACCGGGCCAAGTAATAACCCCGTCTTTAAAAATAGCAAACTTCTCATTTCGCAGAAGCAATCAATTTTCAATCCCCTTTAAAGTAAGCGCGATACTCATCGCAGGTAAAAGTTTGAGCAGGAGTTTCGAGGAAAGGAACTCCTGACTTTGACGTTGGGAGATCGTAGCGGGGAAGCTCTGAAATCCCGGATCTCTCTCTCTCTCTCTCTGCGACTCGGCGGAGCAAAGCTTCGAGCCGCGGCAAGAAGGAGCCGAGTTCACGCGGATCGATAATCTTGGGGCAGTGGGTTCCCAGCTATACTGCGAGTGAAATTCCTCTACGCAGTTGGAAAAAACTACCGTTCTCACAGCCTCTTTTCCGGTGCTCGTGCGATTTTATTAGTTTCTTCTTGTAAAAATGATTGAACTTTAATTTGAACGTTTAAAAAAAAAACATTTAACTTCACCGGAGGAAGATATTTTTTTTAGATGCAGTTTTGTAAGCGAAAAGTTTCGTGTAATTGGAAGCGGAAAATGTAATTAAAACAACAATCGATTCAATGGGAAAAATGAATATTTATAAAATGCAAATGCACCGTGTCATTTATACTCGTTTAGCTGAATAAAATTTCAATTTGGTGTATCGATTAATACACTCACAATTAAGTTTGTTAGATCGCGCTATTTTTCAATTTGTTTCAATGAAATTACCAGCTTAATTGTCAGAACGAATTCAGTAGTGCGTTTTTTCATTTCCAGGTATGCGTTTCAACGACAAAAAATATCCGACAATCGATCAATCAAATCTCCTATCTCTTTCTGTTCTTAATTTTCTTTTCATCTCAATTTCTTGATGTTCTCGCTTCAACCCTCCCCTCCTCCACTCGTCTTTTCTTCCTTCCTTTTCCGTACTTTATTCCGCCTCCGGTTCTTTTGTTCTCGGAGAAATGACCTTAGGGGTTGGTTTGTTCAAAAAAGAATTGCATTCAAATCTAAGAAAAAATGGAAGAGTCTCCGCAGGAAAAGCTGAATCGCATTTTGCGTTGTGAATAATTAGTTCATGTCCGTCAGTGTGGATTACCCAGGGGAGAATTGTAATGATAAATTCAAAAAAGTAAAGAAGTATAACTCCTTTTTCGAGAATTAATGGTCTGAATACTTTGAGTAAAAAGAGGAACCCTCAAATCAATGTTAAACAATGTTACAGCTTGTTAGAGAATAACATTCAAGACATTATTATATCTGATAATTTATTAATGTACAAAAAAAATTGATCAACACTACCATGTTTTTCATTTTTTCTAATTACGATAAAAAATGGGTTATATTAACTTTTTCCTACTTTATTTTGTTATCTAAGATTGAGGATAACTCAATAACCAATCCATTGACGTATTTTAAATTTTAGGAAATTTGATAAAAAACATGGTCTTTTCTAGATACGTAAATCCTCAACTTACTTGCTGATAAGACGCCGAAATGCGAAGCTATCGATCGGGAGCTCTAGTTTTCAAATTGAAATGTCTTTAGCAAAATCCAAAGACAACGAAATGTGAAATTAATAAATTCTATAACTTTATTTTAATTTTTAGAAAATTACAGTGTCACTCAAAATTTTAATTAGAATTCTAACCATGGCTTAGATGCATTCTCATTAAGCACATTTTCATTAAGCAACTACATCTAGATTACAATTTTCAGATGATGCTAACTGCAGTTAAAAATAATTTCAAAATAACATTGTAAATAATAAATAAAAGTTTTACATAATGTAGAATCAGAGGAACGTAGAAAGTTTGTAATTTAAAAATAAAATTTGTAATCTTCTCTTTTATTTTTGATATTCGGTTTATGTTCCGTTAAAAGCAAAAGTTTTACGTGAGTTCATAAGCGAGCATCACATTTGGTATTAATTAACGGGATTCATTAAGCGTTAAACAACACGGAAACTTTTCTGGGAAAATACATTTTCCTATCACTTTACGCGCTGGCGACTACGCGGCTTCAAGTGCGTTCACCTCATTTAAAATTGTACTTAACGATTAAAAAGTTGCGCCCTAATTAGAGTGTCGTTCAACGCCGGACCGTACAATTAAAGCAAGTAGAAATGAAAAAAAATGTGCTCGAGTTTGAGCATAAAATGCAGCGACATTGCCGGGTCCTTGTTCATTGTCGCGACACTTCCATTGTCGTCGCGCCTGCAGTCCGTCACAGTTTCTGCCACTCGCACAACTCTATCACTTTGATCCAGTTTTGCACACCTCGCGTGTAAGGCTGAATGGCCCGTTCGGACTTTTCCTCTACCGTTAGGCAGTATTTTTCAGTCCGGGAAAGTGTCGACGCGCCAGCGATTTTCCAAGCGGCGACGAATTTTTCCTGCTTAGGAACGAGACACGAGTAAATGTTACTGAATAAATAACGAGAAGCGTGAAGAGACTCATAAATTCTTTTTTAACATGGGAATTTATTTTCAGAGGCTGTGCGCGTGGATTAATTCAATTTTATAAAGTTTCAAGTGTTAAAAATGTACAATTCAATTAAAAAATTCTTTTCGATTAGTTTACGAGCAGATGTATCTTGCGAATTTTATACATCTATTGATTTTCATGCTTGCTTTGAATAAAAGTAATAAAATATTTTATTCAGTTTGAACTTTTATGCAGAAAAGTCAAATAATCATGTACAACTTTTTATACAGAGCGGAGAAAAATCCGGATTTATGCTTCGCATAAAAAGTTTGAATTTACACAAAATGTATTATTCGAACTCTCGAACACGCAAATCGAAGCAAAATAAACTTTCGATTTTTTAATAAAACTTGTATCCAGCAATAATTTCCCAACCAGCAGAGAAAAACTTATTAACAAAATCCAACCCACCGAACTGATTGTCGAACTATAAGCCCTTCGAAAATCCCCAATACCTCGCCGGAGGATTGTCTGCGCCTCTCGGCGCGCAGAGCCCGAAAAAGCCACGGAATTAATAACCGGTTCAGGCCCGCCGATACCCGTCGGCTCGTGCACCTATATACCGAAAGTCGTGGCTGCGCGCACCTGCTCGAGGGGGCAGCTTGCTCTCGCCGCGCTCTCCTAGGGAAGGGAGGCACGTCATACGCAACGGCCGGCCTCGGCATGAGGGGGGTGCACGGAAAATTACGGGCATATGTGGCGGCGGCGGCGGCGGCGGCTCCGTGCTCTGCACGTACGGACCTGCACGCGCTCTGCTCGGACCTGCCGATCGATAGACCGAAAAGCGGGGGTGCCGGCCGAAGGAGGCTAATAAAAGGGCGACCGCCGAGAGCAAAGTAAATGCAGTATGTCGTGCTCCTTTTCGACGAAAAAGGAGACCATTTTTGGAGGCCGAGGGGTGTGCGTGTTTTTTCCGGGGAGGATGCCAAAATTTTTTTTACCCCCGTCGCCCAGCTGCCGGCCTTTTTTTCCCTCTCTCTCTCTCTCTCTCTCTCTCTCTCTCTCTCTCTCTCTGTCGAATGGTTTAATGTCGCCCCGCCTGGAAAAGGAAACGCTGTTCGCGGGGTTTTATCGCTGCGAACGTTTGGACGGAGATACTCGGGCTGATAAGAATTCGTGGAGGAGAACTGTTAAAGTTGGCTGACTGCGGGAACTCGAAGCTGAGAAAACTGAGAAAAGCGTCTTCGAGGAAAGTTTTAAGTGAAAGCAGCAATGTCACATTAGTGTGATTGCGAAGAAAGTTTAAGTAAACATTCTAAAGCACTGTTTATGAAATTTTTATACCTCGCCGAGTTTCTGCATTAAAAGTGCTAGTTTATATATAATAAAACTTGGTTTAAAAAAGCATACGTAAAAATCGAAGCCGCGGCTGCAATTAATAAACCCGCTGAATATTTATAAACAAAATTCAAAGTCGCTTAACGAGTCATTCCATTAGGGACGTTTTAGATTTTAAATTGGTTTCTAAATACGAGATGCATTCCAGGCATGCACTTCATTTGTCGGGGTCATTTGAAAATCGATATTCTCTGTTGCACACAATGGTACACGAGAAACCCCACAGGCAAAGGGGGGTAATTTGAATCGTACAAATATTCGTAAAATTGCACGAAGAAAATCATATGTACACAAGTACTGCGGCAGTGTGCTTTTATGTAACTAAACAGAATACTTCCTCGCGGCGCAAGTAAAAGTCAAGAACGCATGAAACTTAAGTATGCGGACGCAGGCACGCTATCATCTTGCTCTCCTATTTTCCACGGTAATGCCACTGCATTTTCTCAATTTCATAAAGATTTTCTTTTTTTTTTTTAACAATTTCCTGAATTACAGGTCGCTTCATTCCCCGCCGCGAAGTGACATTCCGACCGGCTCCTCTTTAGACTCCCGCTCACTCGTAAAAACAAAAAATATTAATACCGATGAAGGAGGCAGATGAATTCCGTTCGGCTCGAGAGCGCGAAAACCGCCTCCCGAGAAGCGAAAAACACACTCCGCGCAGCCTTCGCATTCCTCTCGGTGCACGTGTCGGGTCTTAGCGACGCCAGAGCGTCGCGCGTCTCGATGACGAAATCGTCGCGATCGACTGCGGCAGGACACGCACAACGCGGGCCTCTGTTTGTTTGCCTCGTAAATCATCCATTGTTGAAAGGTGTGTATATATCGATTCGTCGCGAACTCGCGCCTTTTTCATATTGTTCTAGCGGCTCGAGTGCTTGTGCGCCGGGTTATTGTGGAGAGAGGAGGATTTCGAAAGTAGCCGCTCCGCACGCGATGGAGTCGAGTCCCCGCGTTGAGTGATAGATAATTGACTTATTAGCGCATAATGGCCGCTGGAATTGGCGCGATTACAACTGATTCTATGAAAAGTTGACAGGACGGAATATGTATTAGCTTTAGTACTTGGTTGTTGAAAAATAAGAACAATTTGGGAGCGTCTTGAACAATGTGATTTTTATACGTGTAAACATTTTTTAAGCCAAAAGGTTGTCTGGGAAACTTTTCGAAGAAAACACGATTTGCGTGAGATGTAAAGGTGGAAAAATCAAATGCATAAGCCCATTTATCATGCGTTTCGCTCCCCAGAAGATTACCACATTTTATGGTTTCAACGAAACGTGATTTATGACAGAATTTCATATCAGAAGTTTTGAATCAAAATATTATTAAATATAACTTTGAAAACTATTTATAAACCTGTAGATTCCGTGTTTCTTTATCTTTTTTTTTGAGATGATTATGAATTTTTGGTAAAATGATTAAACAAATATACACAATGCAACACATTCCATTTTCAATTATATTTTAGGCAGTGACGAAGTAATTTAAAAAAGTAGTTTAGTCAGTTGTGACACACGTTTCTGTCGAAATGAATGTTACATTAAAATTAATGAAATAAGCATCGCGTGTAAATCAGAAATAAAGAATTGTCAAATGGTACCGTTTGTACTGCATACACACTTCCAAACAAAACTTTCACTAAAATTCTATTTTCAAGAAACTAAACGTATCGAGTTTCGTGGAGCAAAAAAAAGAAAAAAAACATTTTTTGTGTAGCAACTTGGCAAGAAACGTTTTCATAAGCATATCTATGTTCCAAAACAGGTTTTTTTTCCTCTTCTCCGCAACAACATCCGACAAGAGAGCAGCTCGCGCCGCGCGGCCGAGAGAACCTTGACGAGTTAATGATCGCCCGAAACTAGAAATCCCTGAGCGGTCAAGGCCCTGGAAGGAACGCGTCGCTCTCTCGCGGAGAGCATCGTTTTTCACGGGCGACGCGCATCTCGGGGCGCTTTTCTGTTACACAGAAAAGAACCGCGAAATGAAGGGATGAATTTTCCATGATCGGATGCCTTCTCGCGTAAGACCGAGTCACGGAGAAGAGTCTTTTTTTTTTACGGCGCGCGGAGGCAAAAGAGGAGTCGCTGCGACGTGTAAACAAAATGGATCTCTCGGCCGGACCATTTAACGTCGCTGCAATTTAAATTAAAACGTAATTGGAGGGGAGGAGGAGATACACTTTGCGCGACGTTCGGGGAATTGTAAAAAGAAGCGACTTGGTGATTATTGAATAACGCGGCGCGTTAAAGAACTGTTTAGTCTTTTTCGCGCAATTTATATGCAAATGCAGCGAACGAATTCTTTTATTTACATTGGTATAAAATTAAAAATTAAAATTTAATTTAGTTTGTAGGAATACCTCTCATCGTTTATTTGTTTCACCTTTAGAACTATTTTTCTATCCCATTTAATGAAAAGTTCTTTTATAATGTTCAGACAAGAAACAAATATAATTAAAAGATTCAAGAACAGAAAATGAATGAATCTCCCAAAATGAAATAATTTTCCATTTAGAAAATCACGCTAAATGTTTGAATCAGAATTAATTCCAAATATATTGGTTTTTGAAAATTCTTTAAATAATAAAGATTGCTGTCAATTATTTGAAGGCAATTTGCCAAATACTAAGGTAAGATCATGTGCAAGATAAGGAAACGCAGAAAAGAATTTTTCTTATTCTCCCAAGGGAAATAAGCTGGAATACGAAAAGAAAGTTCGCCGAGCCACGAAGTAATAAGCAAATACTTTCTTTCGCAGCGACGAATTGAAAATCACATTTATATATCGTACGTCTCAAATATACACGCTTCACCTTCGAAGTTTATAAGAGTTGATTAAGTTTTTACGAGTTCCTTAATTATTAGCAATTAAGATTCCTCTGAATCGATTATACCTTGTTTTGGATTTTGTGCACGTAAATGTTTTCTTTTAAAAATTTTTATCCAATTAAATAAGTGCGCCGTACCGTTAATATTTAGCGGCAGGAAAGCAATGCTATTAAAAAATTGCGTGCTACAATTTTGTGGCCAATGAAAAACCTTTTTTAATCACACGACTGGATTGATAAGAGGTAGTCACGCACATCAGGAAACGTTTGGTTTCCCGTGATTGACACTTGAATTTAATAATAGGCACAAAAACATCCTAATCCTAGTCTGTATATGAAAGGAAGCAGAAAAATCGTTTCAGATAAAACAGTACGTTAGATAATTACTTGACCTCTTTTCCTGGAAGGTAATAAATAACTTTGTAATATGTTATTTAGTTTTAAGATTACAATCATTAGTTGGACGTAGAAATAATCAATAATAAGGAAAGTAGAAAGGAAAAATAATAATTTCTTGCAATAGGTATATACATATATATAAGTAATAATTAAATTATTTTGAAACCAAATATTGATTAATTTTTGTATAAACATATCTTTATGAAATTTTGTTTATTTAAAGTTTTGTTAAATCTTTATATCTGAGTAGTTATTTAAATAAATGCATTAATAAAATGTATTTATAATAAATATTGCCCATTACTTGAATAAGCAAATTGTTTTAATTTTCCTAAACACTTTCTTAGGAATAAAAAAGAAGGCTTATCACCGGCCGGAAGAATTAAGCAGACTTCATAGTTCAATTCGTACGAGGTAGAAAAACAAACGTTCCCAAACACGACACGCTGAACTGACAGGCCAGTTGAACAAGATCGAGCGGTCATCCAGGAAGAAATGCCTCGGTACAAAAAAGCCAAATTGATAAAGGAGATAAGTCAGACAGTGGGATCGCCTCGCCTTACTCACTGGTAAAACGACTCTCGCTGCTTTTTTCATCGGCATTCATCTCGGTGGACAGTGGCAATTCGAGTCCATACGACGCCTTGAGCGCAGTACAAAAAGAGAGAGAGAGAGAAAGAGAGAGAAGATTAATCGAAAGTCAGACGAAGTTCTCGCAAGCTAAAACCTGCTTCCTGAACTTCGTCGCTTTGATCTCACCTTCTTCACTTCTTCTCCGTCTCTTTTCACTTTCTTCCTTCGCGCTTTTCGTTTTTTAAACCGGCTCCCTCTTCGACTCACCCATTTTTATACTGCTTGTTCGTTTCGATTTCTCATTTTTTATTCCCTTTCTGCAGTTTTTCAATTACTTTTTCTTTCTCTCTCTCGTCTTCGTACAAGTCGAAAGACAATTCGTTTTGAAATGCAATTTTCAGTTTATGAGACAAACATTTTTCGCAGAACATTAAAATGAGAAATACTAAACTCCGTCGGCAACTTTGTTTTAAATTAACCTGCTTTTTCAAATTAAGGTTGAAACAAACAAAAAATCAAACAGGCTATTTTAATTTTTCTGCCGTTTAGTTGATCTTCAAAATCAGATCAATTTATTCAGCCCGTAAAGAGGGCATTTAAATTAAAATTTCTCAATAAAAGAAAGTCCCTATAAAGATTGGATCAATAGCATCAATCATAATATTAGCCGACAAAAAGCGGCGAAATTCCCGTCGTCGAGATCTGATTGGGCAGGCAATCACTCTCCTTTCCCCTCTCCCATTCCGTTCCTCATTTTCCGGCTCGTTCTCTTTTTCTTTCGCACGTCGTATTTCCCTCTCTCTCTCTTATCTATACGACTTTATCCGTTCGTCTCTTTTCCGCCACACCCTCTCGTGTCCCTCTCTCGCAGTTATTCAAACTCGCGCTCGAGAGAGAGATCGCGTTCGTTCGCCGCTGCCCGCAGCAGCAGCAGCAGCAGCAGCGAGTCCCTTCATTCTCAATGAATGATTTCCGCGCGCTGTTGCCATACCTATAATATCTTTCGGCGGAGAGGCACGAGTTCGCGCTCCGTCTTCCACTCCGTGGTCGCGCGGCGGGGCAGGCACAGCAGCCTCGAGGAAGATAAGAAAGGGTACGCGGGAAAGATCGCGAGATACCGAGCCTGGATATATTTGTTTATTATGCATTATGATGTATAAATTGACGGCTCGCGTTATCGGCGCAATAAATGCGGAGGAACGCCGGTGGTCGGAAATCGCCTGGGAAAGGAGCGGAGTGATTTATTGGCTCGCTTTTGAATGTCGAGAAAAATTGCGGCTGAGCGAAGGACAAACTACGAAAATACGTTGGGAAATCAAGGTGCAATTATTGAATTATGAAACGAAATAAAATTCGAACAACTTACTTCACGATTGGGCAATACTCGATACATCAGTTTGGTGTCGTTTAATTTTGTAATTTTTTCGAGTTTCTCGTAATTACCCGGCTGTTCCATTTTCATAGCACGGTAACGAAGGCACGACGCTTAAAACTCTTTAAAAGACACACGGCGGTATTTCGCAGTGACATTGTTTAATGACCGTCGATGAGTCAGATACTGAATTTCATTATTATTGCGTTTTGCATGCGCCGTACGTGGCTCTCTCGCCGAAGCAAAGCGAATGAATTGCGCATACGAGCGATGGAAATTCATTAAACTCGAATATGAATTATTAATTGGACAATTGTTGGCGGGCAAACTGCTATTTACAAAGTCAAGATTGAGTTTTAACCGAGCTTTCTCGGGACGCACGAAATCGTTATTAATTTAGTGCTTTAATTGTGGCCGGCAATTTTTCACGAAGTTTCTCCGCGCCGCCAGAATGAAAAGCTTTAGAATGAATGCGCGGATACTTTGACGATTCATTTTGAATTCAGCAGTTTTTCAACTTTCATACGCGTTATATTGGCGGCTATATTGCACAAAGTCAAAGAATAACGATTTCTTTTTTTTTTTTTTTTTAATATAGCTTTTCAAAGTTTCGATAAACTTTGATAACTCGTAGCTGGAGTCGAAGCACCGCAGAAAAACTAAATATCAGAAGCGAGAACGTTCAGCGATATTTCCTTCCCAAGCCGCGGATGACCCACAAAGATAACTAATTACCGTTAGATCCTCTCAGCAAATGGGGATCCCTTAATTCGTGCAAATGGCATAAACTATTACAAAAGGAAGCCCGCCGTCAGCCGCCGGGCTGCGTACAGAAAAGCGCTCGAGCAATTACGCCGATCTCATTCTCCAAAAGTCAGCTGTGCGCTCGATCCTCCGCGCGCGATAAGCCTACATACAACTGCTCACTCGCTTCGGAATCTCGGGCGCAGAAAAAGAAGCGGCAAAAAGGTGGTGTATATAAGCGCGACGTCGCGCGCGGGGCATTGTTCGCGGCCGGTGCGCGCGCGGTGCACGATGGAAAACATTACGCCTATAGGATTAGAGACCGTGGCGGAGAGAGAAATTCCACCGAGCGACCTTCTTGATGCGCCTACGGAGGTGAAAGGAAGGAGCGTCCTTAGCGGCGAAGGAGCCTCTCTCTCTCTCTCTCTCCGCGCGATGCAGCACTACGGTGTGAGCTATTACGCGGCGAAGCATGTATAGGGGGACTCTCGGCTCCTACGTCACGTTACGTCACGAGCGGCGGAGAGAGACGCGGAAAAAAGGCCGCGCGCAATTACCGAGTTCGGTATTTTAAGTGGCAGAAGCGTCGGAGAACGATATAGAGGGGGGGATAGAGCTCCCTTTTCTTTTCTCCGGCCTGCGTAATTGAATTTCGTTGCCGGATTCTACGCGCGCGTGCCGTAATCGAATCTCCCGCGGAATTGAACCGCCTGATGGTTTAATCGGAAAAATGCGCTTCCCGTATACGAATAAGCATAAACTGCGCGCGCAGCCGAGCCGATTGCTTCTCGCTTAATGATTTATCCGGAGTACAAGTTCATTCGTGTATTTAAATCGGATACCCGCGGTTACGATGTGCGGTGGTATCTGATCGATATAAAGTTGTCCGGTAACTGTCTTTGCCGAACTCGTTGATTTCTCCCGAGATTTTCAATTGATTAATATCGAGCCAATCGTTATTTCCAACTTGAAAGGAAAAACCTTGCCCGCGCGACACTCGCGCCTCAACGAAACAAATTAAAAACTCGAAAACACTCCGAGCGAAAAACGCATTTGCAATCGAATCGAGCCCGCGGGAGCTCCGCCTGAAAACTGCGCCGAGGAACAACAACAAAACGTACGCCAGATATACACGCCGTACTCGCCGGCGTGGCGCGAGCGCGCGATTGATCAACCGCCGGGGCAGCGATTGGCAACGTCGCAGATTCTAGTAATACGCGCTCTCCGCGATCAGCGGCGCGTTGTTGTCTTGTTGCGTAAAATTCACGGCGGCGGCGGCGGTGATTGTGTGCGCGCGCGCGCGTCCGTGTGCGATCGAATTTTTCTCTCTCCCGGTGCCGCTGATTTACCGGCGTAATTATTATTCCCCGCGAGAGCGGAAGCTTCGTTATCAATTGCTCCGCTCCCTGCCCTGCATCTACGCGCTCGTTTTTTTTTTCTTCTTTACTCTACGAGCATTGACTTTAATAAGAGAGGCGAGCGAGAGAACTTTAACGAAGCTCGAGAGCGCTCCGTCCCTCTCTCTCCCTCTCTCTCTCTCTCTCTCTTGCTCTCGCATGCTTTGTATGACTATGGAGCGCTAATGACGTGGCGTGTATGCAATGGCGGTGCAGCCGCCGCCGCCGCCGCCGCTGTCGGTGAGGAATGACGATATTTTGCCGGGGCTCAGTTCGATGTGTCTCAATACTTCAGAAGAATTCCTACGTTTATAGACGACGGAGCTCTGATTGTATGGAGAGTACGGCTTGATTGGAAAGGCCGCCGGCGAGCGGCTTTTTCTTGCGGGGAATACAGGAGGGGTAGTGTAATATGCTGGATGTTAATGTTATTATTTTGTTTTACGGTTTTTTCTGGTTTATGGACAGCAGCAATTATATATGATGGATTAAAGGTGAAGAAGTTGACTTTTTCGTAATAAATCAACATGTTTTATTAAATTTATGGAGATAAGTTATTTAAAATATGTGGATTGACAACGTCGCTCCTAATTTTCGTGTTCTCGAAAATGTGGCTTCTCATGGAAGTAAGCTGATAAACATTAGTCCCGTTGTAAGAAGCGAGGTTCCGCCCTCTTTTTCTTTCACTTTCCATCCCTGAGACGATATTATAATGCTCGCTATCCATTTCGCTTCGGCTTATAATTTTATTCCGTCGCTTAAATAAATTATTCATAAAGGGAAACTTAGGACAAAAAGTGACAGTAAAGGCAGGTCTGCGAGTATATATACATTGTTTACACTTCGCGCAGTCTCGCATTCAATTATAAAGCCACCAGACCAGCAATTCAAAACGAGATTATCAGAGATTTAAACTCGTTAGAAAATTCATTGTCCGTAAACCTTTCGTAAAAAGAATCTTAATTACTTCCCCAAACAGCACGGAATTCATATCGATACACAGACAAGATTCATTTTCTCCATAAAAGCGCCGACTCGGCTTTCAAAAGCGATTCGCCCGAACGAAACGAGGATCGTTCGCTCTCGCACTCGAGTCTCGATAAATTAGAGAGCGCAATGCCGCGGCCTCGTTAAAAGCCGACTCATTAGCCGAGGCTAAAATTCGAAGAAAGCCCTCGGAATCCCCGGCGGCAAAAAGCAGAAGAAGGCACTTTCGGCGATTTCTAATATACATGTATCCCGCCGATGAGCGAGAGAAGAAAATCCGAGGCAGAAAAGCCTTGGGGGCCAAGTGGCATTCCTCTCCGCGGCCGAGAGGAAAAAGGCAACGACCAGCGCACGCGAGTTTGTTTGCGGCGGCGTGCACGCGTCTCTCTCTCTCTCTCTCTCTCTGTTTACTCGGGGCTCCCTCGCGTATATACGTGTACACGCGTATGCTCCCGAGTTCCTTGACTCCGAATCGAAGGTAACAGCGGCGGCGAAAGGCGAGCGCGAGGGATTCTCCTCTCCTCCCCCGCCCGCGAAGGCGAAAGTACGCTTTTGGCTGCTGCCGCTTCCTCCTCTTTTTTTGTTTCCAAGACTTTCGGCGCTAAACTCGCAGCTCTCGGCGGCGGCGCTTCTTTCGGAGATAATTGGAATTCTCCGGGGGGGAAAAGTTATTAGGGGTTGACTCTTTTCGGCGGGGATTTTTCGTCCTTCGCTACTGTACGGGCTCGCTTTCGACCGTTGGATGTACGTTTGTGTAAGAAGTTTCCGAGTGTTGTGGGAATTGTTTAATTTTGAAGGGAGTGCGATGGGATAAATTTTTTTGTACTTTTGCTTTCGAAGAATGCTGAAGCGAAGAAGAAGCCTTTATTGCGGAACTTTATTATTCGGAATTGCAGCTGCTGTTTGTGCAATAAGAAGCTTGAAGCTCCGGCCGGCTGGTTTTAAGCTTCTTGCCGATGTAAAGCAACACTTCTTAAAACGAATTAAGGCCACCGCCGTTTAAATAGCAAAAAAATAAGGCTTCATTTCGCAATTTTAATAACTCAATTTTAAAATTGAGTTTAATAGAGTTAAACTGCTAATTTACCAAAGAAAAATAGAGATGCAATTAGTTCAACAATAATTTTATCTATAATTCTTCGCTTAAGGCGTTGGACTCTTTATTGTGAATTCAGTTCTCGTTGAAGCAACTTTTTTTTTTCGTTCACCTAAAAGAACGATTTTCTCCGTTTGTTTATTTTCCAGTTCCAATTATCAATAAGAGCATCGGATTCCTTTTTCGATTTCACCTCGTGCTTCGCTCTCGGCAATCAAGCGAATAGTACACAGCGCCGCTGTTCAAACCGGAACAAAGTGGTCCGTATAGCCCGAAGCGTTCCTTCTCCTCTCCCCATCGGCAAAAATATAAGAAACCGAAGACATCGCGAGAGCCCGATAATGTATATAATATACCCCCGCACGTCCGACGAACGTCGTAAAAGACCTTTTCGTCGAGTGTTAAGACTCGGCGGATAAATTTTAATAACGCGAGAGAACCGCCGAGATATTTCACCGTCGAACCCCGAACGGAGAGATAACGCAACGTTTACGCGGAAAAGCCGCTCGCGGGGAACGAGGAAAATAGTCAATATCGGCGCAGCACGCAACTGGAAACAGGTGCATTGCTGAAAGAGAAAAGTTTCATCTCCCTCTCTCTCTATCGGCGACAAGAGCAAAAAGAAAGCCGAGGCGTGACTCTCGCCGTCGTTTCTGCCACTGCACGCTCGAACGGGAACCCCATATAGTATTGGTCCATAACGTCTGGAAGAGTAATGCGCTTACGGCGCTACGTCGTCGAAAAAAGAGCGCGCGCGGGGGAACAATCGAAAAACGAAGGAGCAAAAGCCAGCCGCGGCGATTACCCGGCGGTTCATCGAACTGGAAATGCGTTTGTCACAATTGGCCGATCGAAGGATTCGGCGAATATGGAACCACTTTTTTCAAATTGATACGAAAAACTGAATATAATCTTCGCGCTCCCCTCGCGGGGAGCGGGAATAAGATAAATGTTTGGAAAGCATTCAAGATGAAACTTAAAAGACTGGTACTCGGCAAGAAACTTCACCGAGTGGAAGGAAGTTTCTTTGCCAGCCTGATAATGGAATAACCACTCGGGGAAAAGTTCTAAATGATAGATGCGCTTTTTCTAGACTGCCCTGTGCTTCTTTTTGCTGTTTCTTTCTGCCGGATGAATTTTCCGTTCGAAATTTAACGGCAATAAAGAATGTCATTAGTATAAACTGAACTCTTTCGCACTCTAAAAATAGACCCAGCAGTAAACGACTGAATAAATATTTCTCAACTTTGTTTTCAAGTTCATTAACGTCCACCTCGTAGTTTATTACGCCCGATACTCGGCCGCGCTCGAGATTTCCCCGCTCGCGTAAAATCCCTCGGCTCGAGACGAAAAAAGCGAAAAAGGGTGACTCACCTATGACAACAGTGTTGGCGGCGACCTCCTTGGCCGCTGCGGCGGCCGCCGCTGGTCCGTGCGCGAGAAAGTCGCTGAGCGACAGGGACGACGCGATGATCTGCCTCTTCTCCTCGAAGTTGAGATAATCCAGGCTGTTGCTCCTCTGGGGCCCGGTGGCCACTATCGTCACCGTCTTGCTCTGATGGTGGTGGTGATGGTGGTGGTACTGGTGCCTGAGCTGGTTGTTCTGCTCGTTGTTGTCGGCGGACTTTTCGTTGTTGGCCTCGCCGGCGGGCACCAGATAGACGCCGCTCACCCTTATCGACATGGCTGCGCGGATCACGAGCGTCGCCTCTTCTTCCGCTTCTGTCTCGCTGGCTCGTTCTGGCTAATCGGCGCGTCAACTCGCATTCCGCGTCGTCATTGCCGTTTCTTCTCGGTGCGCCTGCCGTTGGCGACGCCTCCTCGCATCGCCCTTAAGACGCAGCCGCGCGGGTTATTATTGCGCAACGTCGTCGGCTTCCTGTCTATCTCTCTCTCGCTCTCACCTACGGCCGGAAGCAGCCGTCGTCGCTGAGCATGTCGTCGAACGTGCGACGGGGGGAGAGGGCGCCAACTCTATATTTGGCCTCGATGCGTATAGCTTCGGCTAAGCGACGAGCTTCCCTTTACTCTGTCGGAGCAACAGACAGAAGGTAACGAGGTAAGTTTTGCGAAGGTGTCGGTGGGGCCGCGCCGTCGTTGTCTGACTTGCGCCCTGCCAGACGGGCTGCTCTCTGGCTTATATTGCGTTTCCGCGCGCCGGTCTCTGCGTGCACTTCGAGAGCGACGAGCCGCGTCGGTTCAAGTGCGGGACAACTATTTTCTGTACGAGTCTCCTGCGGTTTCGCGCTTATTGTTCGCCGCGCGTTTCGGGCTGTTATTCGGCTACTGAAATCCTCGAATCTAGGATACGGATCGTAACGGTAACCGAGGTTTTTGCAATGAATCCTGCCGGCTCGATTGTTGACTCTCGATTCGTGATTTCGGCTCGAAAAGCAACGAATCGCTCGGGATAGAAAGCGGAGGTTGTATTTTTAAAAAGCAGCATTGTTTATCAAGCAAGCTCTCGTTCGAGTATAGCGCACGCCAGACTCGGGAAAGATCAACGTACGCGCTCGTCTATTTCTACGCTCGAGCTCTGGTATCGGAGCGAAAACGAGGAAAAAGTCACGTCGCCGCGGAAATCGGCGGCTCGAAAGAAAGACGAAGAAGCCGACTCCTCTCGCGGTGACGCTCTCGCGAATCTTAATTGGACAAGTGTGCTTTTTGCCGCGGGCGCTAATGAGCGTGTGGAAGCGCGCGTAATTGCATTGCTCGCTCTGTCCTCTCTCTCTCTCCCTCTTGCCTTCGATCTTTCTTTCGCGGGCTTAGAAATTCACGGCGCCGCGCCTCTCGCCGACGGAGGAAATCGCTCGCGTTCCTCGAATATTTGCTCCTCCTCCCCGATTCGAGAGAGAGAGAGCGCCGTAGAGGAGCTTGATTTTGAATTCCGCGTACGGCTGCCGGCCTTTTTTTATCAGCAAGGAGAGAGCTTTATCGCGCGAAATATGAAACGAGACTGGCGTGCGTAGGACTTGAATTGTGTATATTGAAAAACAAGAGGAGCCTTTTGACGGCTGGATCTTGGAAGTCAGTTTTGGGATGAGTTACGTCAGCTTGATGACTTGAAAATATTGTATGTAAATTACTTTAAAGGTGCATGTGTCACGACAGAGGTTTATTACAAAAACATAAAACGCGCCAGTGACTTTACATATAAACAAGCTTTTGACGTCATGGAGACGGAATTTCCAAGAAAATTATTTTCCACAAAGGAAATATTAAGCAAAAGATGATTGGAAAAGTTATCGGTATTTATTAATTGTTGGGTGAAAGGAACTGCAAACTTCGAGGAAAGCTTGTTTACGAGCTGCAGTCGGTTGAATTGATTACTATTATCAAAGTACACGTTAATAAAATGATGTAACTCCGTTTTTTGTCTTCCAAGCGCGAAAAATCCATCTTTGCTTTCGATTGCACGTCAATTTCAAATTGCCTACTAATAAACCCGGAGCTCGAAGCGATAAAAATTCATTGATTTCAAACTTGGCGATAAGGAAACTTAAAAATTCCGCAGTCTCTCATTATTTTACGTAACGCGCACCTCTCTATTATTCAATAACCTAATTATCGAGCAGCGCCAAAGAAAATTGAGCCAAACGCAAATGCGCATTCTTTTTTTTTTTTTTTTTTAACAAACAGAGAAAGTACCGGTTTTACGTAAAACGGAGCGGCGCCGCATTCCAGAGCCAATAATAACGCAATTCATAACGCTGTGCTTTCGAGCCAATCATCGAATATCATTAACCCAACAATGCTTATCGAGCGGCTCGAAAAGGGCCTCGTAAACGAGCCGCGCACTTGCTTTCCAACCGTCGCGGTACGTACATGCAAATGAACTCTCCCGAGGCGGAAAACGCGCGCCGATTATAAATATTAATGCGGCAATTGCACACGTGAGTCACGTGCGCGTCTTTTTACGAGATCTTCATCGCGGCCTCTCGCGGGAGCCGTGACAAGAACCCGCGGAGGAACGAAAAACCGCCGCGCTCCCCGAAAAATAAACGGCGCGGGGGTGAACGCGCGAATCCGCCGATTAGATAAGGATCGAAAGTAATGGTACCGCTACTCGACGAGCCTACTGCAGCGCAATGCTGTGTGCCTTCTTTTTTCGCGAGGCTCTTTGTCCTCGTAAATCTCTCGTCGCCCGCGAAGCTGTATCGCTGTTCCGCGGGATGCTCGCGGTTGTGTGTGCGCGCGCGACTTCGATCGTCACCCTCCCCCTCCGCCCGGTTAAGTACGGCGGAGGGATCGATTTTTCGAGAGTAAACTTTGCTTTATTTATTTATGCAGCTCCGTTTGCGCGGCGCGCTACGCGAGTTTCCTCGCTTCGGACGCTCTATTTTTCTTGCAGTGTGTTCGTTATTTTTACGGCGCGACATTCCTATCGAATGCGTCGCCGTCTAAGGCAATTTTTTGTGCGCCGCCAGGCTGCTCGAGCCGCGAAAATATAATTTTACGTCGGAGACAAGTTTGCGGAGTTTGTTGAGAAGTATTTCGAGCATAATGCCCGTCGAAAGTGATATTGTTTTATATTTAAAAGATAAGAGGTTATCGCGCTGAATTCCTATCTAACGAGGAACCAGAATTAAGCTGTTGTATCGCGCGACGTTGATTACCACGGAATGCGTCAAATAAATTTGAGATACTATTCATAAGTGTAACAACTTTGCGAAGTGCAAAAAAAAAAAATTGCGATCTCCATTTTTCAACCGCGGCGAACGTTTGTTTTCCTCTTCACGCTTTGAAGTTTCTTTCGACTTTCACGATGCTTCAAAGCCCGTTTTACAGTTCCGGCAGCGCTCGGGCGATGCTTAAAACCATATTTAGCGGCGCGGAGACTCGTCGCTCTCGACGTGGACATAACCTAAAAGCCTCCTTTTCTCCCCCCCGACGTGCAGAAGATGCGCAAGAAAAACAACGACGGGCGGCGTCGTTTTCGCCAAAAAGCCGGCGAATCTCCGCTTTTTCCCCGGCAAAGAGCGAGGCTCTCCGTCTAAAAAGCCCCGCTCCGACTAGGAAAATGGCTTTGGCTCTGGCTCCGTTTCGCTTATCTCCCTCTCTCTCTCTTTCTCTCTTATTCTCACGGGTACTTTTTCATTCCAGGGATGGCCGTAGAGATCTCTCTTCCCGTCGCTCTTCGAGTCTATAAGGGACACCTGTGGAAAGATGATGCGCGACTGGCATCACTGTGTACAATGGGACTGTCGCGGAAGGCACGTATTGGAGTTCCTTTTTTTTTTAGCTCCCAAGTTTATGGAACCGACGAAGCGGGAGAGGCTAAGGGCGGAGTTCGAGCGTCTCGAGGTGCATTTTGATGAATTTTATGGGGGGATCGAGCCGCGTTTGTTTTCGTAAACGACGATAATGGTGTTTGGAGATGGAAATTGGACGGACGCTCGGCAAAAGTGACCGCGGAGAAGCAGTCGTAAATCACGAGAGGCACAGCAAAGCGCCGAGAGAAACCACGAGGAATGTCTCTGCTGCCGCGGACGGAAAAATTGCATAAACGCAGGAAATTTATTACCTCGTATCGCCGGAAGCTTAGAATCTTAGGAGAATCACGAAACACGAGTTGCGGCCGGAGGAAAAGGTTTTAATCCAAAAAAACTCTCGCGATTCTTCCGAACCGCGAGTGGATATATAATTCCAAAATCAGTATCTCTGCAGAAACGAAACCTCAAAGCGGTGCGCGACTCCCGGAAAGCGGCTCAGCCGCGGCTTAGCTCTCGCCAGCCGCGTCTCTCGGCCCGCAAGTCGAGGCACAGTGGTGGAAGCCTGCGCAATTATAACCAGCTTAAAGCCTCCGCGACAGGGCCGGCGTATCCGCGTACGCCAGACGTGTATATACGCCGATAGCCTCTCCGGCGACGAGGGCAGGGAGAGCGCGCGGCTCCAGACGGTACACAGCCTGCATACATATAGGAGGACTATACGCTGGTGTCTCCTCCCGCGTCTGTGTCGAGAGAGAGAGAGTGTATATATATGCGGCGCGCACGCCCGGAGACGCGCCGCCGGCTCCGCGCCGCGCGTACAACAGCGAATATTTCGGAGAGCGACGAGAGGAGCGACGAGCGGCCGAGGGGAGGGGACAGGCCGTTGCACTTGTTACTTGGGGGCGCGCGCGCGGTCCCGATTAAATCAGCCTCGCATCTCCGCGAGAGAGAGAGCGAGCGAGAGGAGAAGAGAGAGAGAGCGGGGAGGGGGACGGAGCAGACGGAGCCAGACGCAGAGAAAAACACTTACACTGGCACGAAGGAGGCAGAGCAGCACACCACAGAGCACCGACACACTCAAATCGTTTTCAAGTCTCTTCTCTCCTCTGGCCCGAGGAAACTTCTTCCGTCGTGAAGAAAAAAACAACCAAGCTATTCCGTTACACACCTTACAGCTCGTTATTTATTTATACAGGCACTGGGCAACTTTTTTCTTTACACTCCCGCCTTGGCGCGGCTTATACGTAGAGACACACACTCGATATACCTTCCGAACGAACTGCGGCTAGCTATCCTCGCCGGACGTCTTTCGTCAGGGAGGCACACACGCGTGATTCCGCGCGCGCGATAACGGGGGGAGCGCGCGATGCACTTTTCGGCCGAGGAGTGCCGGCTCTCTCTCCCTCTTCAACGGAAACCCGCGTACATACACGGAGCGCGCGGACGGAGAGAGCGTTTCGCCCCGCGACGAGAGAGAAACTGTGGAAAAAAGCGCGTATCGGAGAGCGCACAGTGGTTCGGAAACGGCGCGCCGCCCCCCCAGCAGCCGGCTCCGCCGAGAGCTTCGTCGCTGCTCCGGGCCGGGCAGCTCAGCAACGCGTCGTCGTCGCGCCCCTCGGCGAAGGAACGACACAACAACAACAACAAACGAACAACCGTGGACCTTTCGGAGAGGAGCAGCGGCCGACAGCACGCCACAGACACAACACACGCCGTAGAAACGCACGCAGCCGAGCGAGGCGATCGCGAGCCACTGAACGGCGGCGGCCATGCGACCACAGCGCCTAGCGCGGCGCGCGCCAGAAACCCGCCGGTTCCCTCTCTCTCTCTCTCTCTCTGCTCATTCTCTCTCCCCCTCCCGGTCGCGATGCCTGGCTACTGCCCTGCCCGAGAGCACGCGAGACGACGCTGCCGGCGTCCGGAGCGAGAGGCACGATGAATGAGCGAGAGAGAGAGAGAGAGAGAGGGACTCAATGACGAATGAGCAGCTGAGTAATGAAGACGGAAAACGACTGTCTCCCCCCCCTGCCCCTCTCTGTGCAAATGTACGCGGAGGAGGTAGGAGGAATAAGACGCGGGGAGGACGAATGCAATTGTCGGAGAAGGAGAGGGGTATTAGATGGATTATGGAAAAGAGAAGGAGAGAGTGAATGAACGTTTGAGTGCGTACGAGTTGCGCCTCTGCCGAGCCGGGAGACTCGAAAGTGCGGAAACAAAGGGGCGAGGAGTATGGATCGGGAGAATTTCGAAAAAAAGGGACAGAGGGAAGCGCGGTAAATAGGGGGACAGGCGGAGTGAAAGAGAGCTGGAAAAGTGGAGGATTGATAAAATCAAAGGCACCGTCCGGAGCTCCGCGAGACCGAAGGAAATGCTGGAAATAATAGAAACGACTTTGATTCGCTCTGATTTCTTTCTAGAGTCGTTTGCGGCGCCAAAAAGCATTATTTAATTAAGTTTACTCCTTGCTGTAGGGGCTATTCGAAAAATTACTGCAGACAGAAATAAATAATTCGAGCACTTTCTTTAATCAGGGGTCAACAAAAAATTGCCGTCAAAGGGAGCCTCTAAACGCACATAGCTACAAGAGCTATAAATACAACGAACAAAGGAGAGAAATCGATTTTATTAACTTATACTTTAGCAGAGGCCAAGGAACTCGAGCGCCCCGCTCGTCGCTAAAACTGCACATAACGATTTAAATATTGCAACAATAATCTCGGGTATTACCCCGCGAAGCATCTAGCGTCCCTCGTAACGGTGAAATAAAATAGAATGCCGTGTAAATAAGCTACGACGCCGTCATCATAAAAAGCAATAAAATCCGAGGCGCATGCAGGGACGATGAGAATCCAAAGCAGAGGAATGAGGAAAGTTGGAAGATCCGGAAAAACTGCGACGGAATAATAGCCGTGGAGAAAAACAGGTAGAGAATATCGAGAGCCGCGCGGGAGACAAAGAAGAGGAGAGGAGAGAGAGAGAGAGAGAGGCGGCGTAAAGAAAAGCCGAGACGCGAAGAATCGACCGGCGCGCATTTAAGCGAGTAGAGATGGTAATGAGCACCGGGAGGGAAAAAGAGGCGCTCTCTCGGTTCCTGAAGGTGTACGTCGTGCTTAGACGTGCCTGGAATTCCTGGCTTCCTCGTCACTTCCATACCCGGAACGATTGCCTTCCTCTTATTCACGTCTTATTCCGATCCGTATTATTTTCAAATCGATCCGGCATTTTCCTTATAAATCGGCGAGCGCCTATTATGACTCGGAATTACGACGCTTTACGACGTGCGTACTTGCGTAATTGGGCAAAAAGTCATGCGTGACGGTATGCGCTGCCACCTCGTACACTATTCGTTTTTTTTTTTATTTTTGAGGCGCTGGTCGACACGTGATTTTCGATCGAAGGATGGAGGAGTAGTTAGGTATTAATCGCCAATACTTTTTAATGATGCTCGCGGATGTTTTGCGATCTGCGTTGTTGATTTACGAGGATATTGTGAGTTATTTTTAGACCGCAGGTATTTTCGTTTTAAATGCATATTGTGCATGTGCAGGACTCGTGTCAGATGAGGGTGTTTACGTGCTACTACGTTCTTTCCCGTCTCTCTCTCTCTCTCTCTCTCTCTCTCTCTCTCCGTGTTATTTTCATCTTCAATGACTTAAGTACATTTCGTTTGATCACGTTGTGCGAAACGTTTGGGAATTACGCTGGTCATCGTGCACTAAAATAAATGTAATTTCACCAGATTTCATCATACTTGGGCGCTAATAGGTATATGCCTCGATATATGCAAGCCTTAAGTAAACGAATAAAAACGTTTGTTTTGGTCTTCACTCCTATATAAAAACGATTAAACCGCATTCGAGAATTAAGTTCTTTAATGGAATTTTTCTTAAAGCCAAAGATTGTAAACAAGTTTTAAACGGTTATCAAACTTAACGTCTGAATCAACTTACATCAGAAAAGACATTAATTCTTATCAGAAAGGAATAATTTTTCTGGTCAGAGGGAAAAACAGAATCAGAATTTTTTATCCAGACTTTTCGGAAGAAGAAAATTTTAAATTCTGAAAATAAATATTAATATTAAAAGCATCTTTGCATTCTTAAATATTCAAACTTTACGGCTCGTAAAAGGAAAATTTTGAAATTACATCTTGATAAAACATCTCTCTGGCATTTTGCAATTCAATTTTCGCATCTCCACCACACCTTTTTACTGCTGCATTACACTTTCTCCTCTTTTTGCATTAGTCTACTCCGCTCTTTGAAATTCGCGCATAAAAATGATGAATTTTCACTGGCTACTTTTGTAATAAAACACGGCGGTAAGCAGAGTAATGAGTAAAATACAATTATTAATGCAAACAAGCGCGCAAAGTACACGAATGAAG
Source organism: Ormyrus pomaceus (assembly GCA_900474385.1). Taxonomy (NCBI): domain Eukaryota; kingdom Metazoa; phylum Arthropoda; class Insecta; order Hymenoptera; family Ormyridae; genus Ormyrus; species Ormyrus pomaceus. The sequence continues at coordinate 88,198 of UCOM01000151.1, forward strand.
TCAGCAAATAAAATAAAACGTGTTTTTCAGCGCCGACAAAGGAACGAGGCGTAATAACGCAAAAGGCTAAAAAGCGGGACGAACAAAGCCAGACAAAGCTGCAGCGCGTAAAGACGTAAAACACCAGAGTCGACTTTGATCAATAATTTTTTTCCTCTCTATCTGTCGGCGACAAAAGATGCTCTGCACCGAACTAATAGCGCTCGCACATGACATTTCGCCCGAGGCGCTCGGCGAGGCCTCGGAACGTCTAGACTGGGCTAATTTAGATCTTTCGCCGGAGCGATTTTCCCGCGGGGCGCAGCCAGTTGTCACAACACCATCGGATGAGACGTTGGAGCAAGTAGCGAGATCTGGAATTTTCAGAACTTTGTCACTTGGCCCTCCGAGTTGTTATACTTTCAGCGGAAGTTACTTAATTACATTCCTGAACGATAAAGAGATTAATGACGAAAGTCAAATGACTTTTAAGATATTTTCCCCTGATTAATAGAAAGCCTGGATTCGGGGAATCGACAAAGATTAAAAAACTGTTATTTAGTTTATCGTTTCCTTTTGTAACTAGAAGACGAGATTTAGCAATAATTCGAATAAAAACGTTTATAAAGCGGAAGAAAGTCTTTTTAATCAAATTGATCGATAAAAAACAAAGTAAAAAAAAGTGCTTGTTATTTAACTTCTTTATTATTGAAAAGAAATAAGTTGAAAAGGCACGTCATATTTATCTGATCAAACGATTGCTCTGTATCAGATTCACAAAAAAGATATAATCTTATAATACCTGTATAATATAGATTTCAATAAATATGTACAGATAATTAAATATCAGGTAAAAATAAACTCTATATTTATTCTAATAAGAACACGGTAAAATAGTAAATATTTTCTTTATAATGTATCGATAAATGTCCGTAAAGTAAATACTTTGACACAAAGGTAAATGAAACGAAAACAGATACGAAAAATAACGTCAAATAACATAAATATATTTACGTCATAATACAATAAATATATCTTTTCATTTCACATATTTAGTAAGTTTTTTTAAAATTTTTAGCAATAAATTGTAAAAATGAGTTTTATCTTGTAACACATAAATAGTAATTTGTAAAAATTAGGGAATAAAATACATTTAATGTGAAAAATTTTTAGCTTAATTTGCACTTCAAAATTATTAAACCCATTATTAAATGAAAATAATTGCGTTGCAAATATAAAAGCTCTTACTGCAGAATGAGCTTTTGTGTAATTGTACGCCAAATTTATATCAGAGATTTATCTGTCAGTAAAGTCCATTATTACCGTCTGCACCCATTCACATTTTTTGGTTGCTTCAACAAGGTTATAGAAAAATTATTTTTGTACACAAAATTATGTTATTCAAGAATTAAATAAACTTTAAATTATTTAAATGTATTTTTAAAAAGAAAATTAAAACTGCTGTAGCGTATCTATTCATTACTATGTATAGGTTTATCAAAAAAATTTATTCCTTCATTTTCTCGCCTAAATAGCTTTAAAAGATACTTAAAAATTTTCTAAAGAATTTTGAAAGGTAATATTTGTAAATGTAATGTAATAAGCTAATAATGACTACAAGATGAGGTCAAGCGTCGGCAAAGTAGAATCCTATTATATTTCTCTTACTCAAGTCTTTGTTGGTAATTCTCCAGAGATCATAATTCACTTGTAAATGTAAGAGAATTTCTAAATAATTCGATTATAAAAAGTGCTTGCAGTAGAAAGTACATTTTTATCATTTTATAATCCTTTTCTTTCACTTATTGAAACAAGATGAATTGATAAAAAAATATCATATACTTTTAAATTTAGAACTGGTTTATATAAATTTTACATAAACAAACAGTAAATAAAAGTATTCATAAATAATAATAATTATGAGCTTAAAATTAATATTAACTGTTTAATTATAAGTAATTGAAATTGATTACGCAATTTTGTAATTTGATGAATATTTCAAGCGTGTAGTAAATCTTATTTAGTTAATCAAGTGAAGAAATTTGTGTAAAAAAAATTATTTAGCAACCTAAAATATATTATTGCAATCTTTTTTATTCTTTGAAACTAAGTGCAATGACCGTACTATAAAATTTGGCACCTTTAAAGCACTAAGAAATCGATAATAAATCGAGACTGTTCGTGCCATTACAATGTACGAAAGCTTATCTTGCCCCTGACCGTTAACGAAGCACGATAGTTAACATTATCCGATATTGGGGGAAGATTGACTGCGTCTAGACGTCGACTAGTGATAAACGTCGAGGAAAAAAGTATCTGCTCTGACGTTATTACGAGGAGCATCGTTCCTCTTAAAACGTTTGCAGCCCACTTTTTTCACTACTTTTCTCTCCTTTCTTAATTTCATCAAAAAGCCATCAAAATTTATACGGCTGTATTTACGGCTTTTTGATGCACGGCTGAGCGGTGTTAACGAAAGTAGATACAGCAGTTTATTGATACGCAGGTATAGTCAAGCTATTTAATAACGTGATAATATTGATTGAAAATGTAATGGGAAAGAAGATACCGTAGACTATGGCAAAGATCAAGTGGAGGGTATAATGTCATTGTCAACGTTGGTATTGAAAAGCTGACAATTAAGGGCTCACGTATACTTGTTTTTATGTAATGTTTTCGTAGTAAAGCAATTAGAATATTGATTCAGTTTTACAAAAACGAAATTTTAATTGCTTTTTGTAACAGAATTTTTAATCGATGTTTTCATTAATTAAAATACAAACCTATTATTCACTTAAATATTCCTTTTTGCAAATAAAATTTTATATGAAAACCGTTTCTTTCAGGCGGTAAATTAATTTCTGTTTCAATGTGAAACTTTTAATTAAAATTATTTAAGTCTCAATAAAATAATAATATACATATATACATATTGTAGCTAAATATAATTTTCAAAATTTGATAACAGCGTCCCGAAATTGATATTCCTCGTGAATCAGACCCTCGGTAACAAGACGTGCGCGACACTAAACTCGAGACACTAGTATTGTTAAACTCAAACCAACATCGCATATGCATTATATTTCAACAGTGACATATGCACGTTGACTGCGCGCTACCATAGCCCCGAATACTGAAAATTACATCGAGCTGACGCGTAACTTACTAGTAAACGTAAACTTGACGGTAAACAAAATTAATCGCGCTTCACGCCTCGGCAGCTAAACGAGTATCTCATCAAACTCGCTAATATATGACATCTTCAATTTAAGCGATAATGAAGGTTAATCGGGAGGAAATTACTAAATAAGCAATATAATTTAATTTACTCCCGATACTTGTAGTTTTATAATGTATATCAATTCTTCTGACTGATTTGATTTCGTGATTGAAAAAAAATTTAATGAAATTATAAAATAAGACTAAATGTGGTAATTATACTACTTAAAACAATTGTTCTTTTTAAAATTCAGTTAATAAATTATTAATTGATATTTCTGTTACAGTTATATGAAAGTTATTCAAATTTATTGATGAAACGTAACCATACGTGATTCAAATTAGTTAATGAGAAGTCATTATTTTTTAACTTTTTTACTTATAGATTTAGTTTTTGTAAAAAAATATATATATAATTCAATTGAAAAAGTGGAATCAATTAAGATACCTAATAAACAAGATCAGCAAAAGTACGCAAAATGAATCTTCTGCAGAATTTTTCTATCACCATAAAAACCAGATCCAAAAAATAGCTGTTTCTTCCTAAAAATTTTTCTGTTTTTGTAAGAAAACATCTGCGAAAAATATTAAAGTCATACGTTTAGTCTATCCTTCGGAATATGGTGGCCGAAACAAAGCTGTAGAAGTTTCAAATACCAGGGGGGCTCCGTGATCGCTAAGGATTGGTGGTGGCTCTATAGGACGAGATATCGTAAGAAAATTCTTGGGATGACGAGGAACCATCCCATCCAGCTTTTGCATCGGCAAATTCCTCGCTAATAATGGGGAACCCTTGGGAAATTAAAATCGGCTATCGATTTTTTGAATAATGCTTTTGATACATTGTTGGAAAATATAATTGCAAATTAATGTAATAGTTTTAGAGTTCTTATTTAATCAAGTGTAGCATTTTCAAGTGTAGCTGTTGGCATTTTTAGTAGGGAAGACCGGAGATATAGTATTAATAGGGATAATTATTAAAAAACATACATAAAATTTTAATACTAGCCGCAGTCTCCCCTTATGCAAATAAATAATTGGTAGAGATATTTTCTTAAGAAATTTAAGGCCATCTTTGAAACTGTTTCCATCTGGTGATTGAAAATTACTATACTATAGAATCTATTAGATTTATTTCGATGGGATAATTTAAATGCCCCAACACTTCTGACCTTTTTGATAAAAAGTAGAAAATAAAAAAGCAAGAGATAGTCAAAGAAAGGAAGGTGAGCTAGCTGCGGGCGCATATAGCAAGGCCGAGCTTTAGCATCAAAGAGAATTGAGTTTACCGTCGGACGTGGTGGACTGGTTGTGTATATCAAAGTGTTGAAAAAACTGACCTACTATCTCCCTGGCAGCGGCGCGTTTTATAAAACTTGGGCGCGCGAGGGAGGCTGCACTTAGCTGCGGAATAGAGATTTAAAAGACTCTCCGGCACAGTCGAATGCTGAGCTCGTGACTTCGCGCATAAAATCTACGGTCAGCGGTTTACGCCAGACAACCTGCAAAGTGGAAATCGCGTTACGTAATTTAGGCGATTTTTTTTTCATCGCGCTTTTTTCTACGGAGGTAAATCATTTTTTGGGGTCTGCTACGACTGTGTTCTGCATTGATAAAGAAAGTGCAGCGGTTGTAAGAGAAATGGTGGGCATTTGCATAGGTACTCCATTCTTGTGCGATAAAAACTATGTTAAGTTTTCAAATATTATGTAAAATGGGGGCAATGTAAACATTGTCTACTAATTTTAGTAGGCAGGGTACGCAAACGGTTTTAGTCGTTTAATTACTTTTAACTCACGTAAAGTAGGAGATTGAGGTAATTAGTGTCTGTAACTCACCTGCAACAAAAACATATTATAATTTTACAAAGTTGTCATTTGAAAATATGAAAATTATTAATTTATTGCCTATAAAAACCAAAATAACATGGGAAATAAGTTATCGCAGAGTTAATATTTCAATATTTGATGACAATTTTATTAAAAATTTTACATGATTTATGAATAAAAATGTCATTTATAAATATAATTGATATTGCTTGTTTATATTTAGAATACATTTATTCCCATTTTAATAATAAAAGAAGAAATAAGTAAAAGATTATTTATAAGTACTTTAAATTCTAAAAGTTGTTTTTGAACATTAAAGTTCAATATTATTGTAATACCGTTAAAAGCTTTTTTGTAACACAACATCATTTGTTAAAAAAATTATAATGAAACTAAAAGCTTTTCAGAATAGAACAAAATTTTCTGATTTGAATTAAAAAAATACATTAAAGGTTGCTTGTAAAATATTCTATATTTTTTGAATTATTTTTTAATATAAAATCGCTTTTAAATAAATATTCCTCTAATTATTCTAACTCATGGTTGGACACTATTTCCACGTATCTCAAATATACGGCTGTTCGTGTGTTTTTACCATAAACCAGAATAATAGTATCAAATTTTCATGTGGGTAAGGTCAAGTATCACTTTAATAATGAAGACTGAGAAATTATATTAAATTAAATAATCTTATGAAATAATTAATTTAAAAAAATGATTTGAACTAAAATAGGTATTATCTACTGTTAAGCAAAGGAAAGCTTTCTCATTTAAACAAAATTTTATTTAAAATTCCAACTGTAATAACTTTAATAATACGAAATATGCTGCTCTTATAAATATCCGAATGCAGCAAATTATTTAAATACATGTTAGATATATATCTGACAAAAACACCTTACAATCTAATTTTGGAAGCTTTTACTTTACAAATTCAGCAGTTAAAGTTCCTCGAAAATTTACGGAAAAATAAAAAGGGGGAGTATCCTTTTATGTGCGTGCTATCGGGCAATGATAGTCTAAGGATATAAAGAGGTAAGAAGCACCGAGAAGAACCCTTAACTTAAATTACTTTAATTACTTCGTAAAAACATTAAGAGGAGATCATTTTAATAATTTGAATGGAATTTTATAGAACAGACCTACATAATCTTTTCTTTGAATGAAAATTTATCATTTCAGTTTACTTATTAGTTGTAAGAGAAAAATAAATTCGTTTTAATGAATTTGATACGACCAGAAAATAATGCCTACTAAAAACTTACACCTTTTTACACTGACAAAAATCCTTTGTCTAGTTTTCCTTATTTGTTCTAACAAAGAGATATTAAATAATAATTTCATTTGTTAATGCTTATTAACAATTTCTTTTTACTTCACTTTGCTTTTCTTTTATGATACTATATCAGTTTGAATAATTTTAGGAAAATTTGCTAATCCTTTGTCAAAATATTTTTTAATTATGTGCACTAACTGCACGTAATAGATTCTGCAATTCATTAATCGGTTATAATATTCAAATATTTTTGAAAAATCTAATATTTTTTATAAATAGTTTTAGAATTAACAGCGCAAATTAATCTAATTAAGTTTGGCCCCGAATCTCCCTGAGGCACTTGAAGATAAGGCAATGCAGACAGATCTTGTCTTAGACGTTAGCAATTTTGTTCTCACTATTTAATATTTATTTTTAACTCAACACGAGCTTTTGGTGTTGCACGCAACTCCTGCCGTCAACTTCCACCATGTGTATCAAATATAGCTCACCGACTTCGTTGACTCTTTGGAAGGGCATACGTAATTATAACCGAGCAGATACCTACCTTTCATGCGTTTTTGTTTTCTCGAATTTTTCGGCTTTGTTTATGCGCGTAATTTTTCCTTGGTCAATATACGAATATTTTACGTATATTAAGCTAGCGTACTTCATAAGCCTATAATCACAAACCATATGCATATTTTGTTGCTAATTTGTTACGCTGTAGCTGATTTTGTTTCTCTAGCCGTTTCCGAGAAACAATGGATACACTAACTTAATAATAAGCTAGCGTAGCCACTCTATTTCCTGACTTTTAATTTGTTGCTCCGGCTGATTTCGAGAAATAAGGTCCGCGCAAAATGTAGCTAGGAAGCCACAGATTATACTGAATTTAATAGATCATATTCTACTGACATTGACAAATATCTCAGGACTGCATATTTAGACAGAGAGAGAGAGAGAGGGAGTACATGATTCACAACACAGTTAAAACAAGCTAGTAAGCCATAGATTAAATTGAAATTAATAGATATCTCAGGCCTGCATATTTAGAGAAAAAATTGATAATTTCCGTCTGCATTTGTGCAGAAAGCTGATTCGGAAAGAGCAGGCGATGTTATATAGGATAAAATCATAACCTTACTTATTTTCATCGATTTTCTTTATTTTCGAAACGGTCGATTAGGACTTAATGGGTTAAGTTAGTCTATCCATTGTTTGTCAAAAACGGCTGGAACAACAAAATCAGATTCGGCGTAACAAATTAACAATAAAATATGCACATGGTTTGATTATGGGCTTATGTGGTTATGCTAGCTTAATATGTGAATATTTTATTTTATCCTACTTAATTATTATTCCTAATTGCAATGTAGACTTTTAATTTAATTTTAATTTTGGCTCGATTAGGAATAATAAACAATCCTAACTGCGAACGTGGATACGAAACCCAAGATGTAAATCATGTTACTTGACAATGCCCGTTATATGATGTACAACGCGACAAACTCCTAAGCAAACTTAGACAAAAAAGCTGTACCTTCCGTTACACATAAATTGCTTAATTTTTAAAACCAATAAAAGCGCTTCATCAATTTTACAAAGAATGTAATCTATGTATATAAAACGTAAAAATGTAAAAATGTAACAAACCATGTAAACATGTAAATCCAAAGATATAAAATATGTAAAAATCAATTCTGTGGCAAAATACTCTCGAAAGAGATTAAAATTGCAGTAATAAAAATAAATAAATAAATAAATAAATAAAAACAATCTAATTGTTAATTTAAAAGCTTTATTATTCAGTCGCCATCTGTTTTTTGTCTTTTAAAATAACTAGTGCATACACACCATTCTAGATTCTACACAAGTGTTATATTTAAAAGCAAAATTACCTAACCGTAAGGACACCCGTTACTATTATTAAAGTAAGCAACTTTTTAGCGCTGGCTTCTCGTTTATTATGCACGAAAAAAGGGGCAATCTCTCCACATCTGGTTGGTTCTTAGACACCTTTTAGTCTAGGTCCACATTAATAGAAAGCACATGTTCTAAAAAGCCTTCGCGATTCACTCTCTTTTTCTCTCGGGTGTAACCATCCGTGTAGTTCAAGGCCGCTCGTTCGGCCAAGAAACGGTTGGCGCTAATCGTGTGTTCTCGGGGAAGTTATTTTTTCTCTCCCTCGTCCTTCTTCGGTGTTTTTTTACTTTTTTTTCTTTCTCTCTCTCAGCAAGTGCATATGCGAATGCGTATAGTGTGTGCGATTTACCGTCGCTCTCTGGTCTATTATTAGACGAGGAGAGAGAGAGAGAGAGCAAGCGAGCGAGAGAGAGAGAGAGAGTGAGTGCACCGTCACGAGCACGGCAGCCCGTGTTTGAACTCGAGCAGAGGTTCGCACTGCAACTAACAATATCGGTCGCGACATGTGTACGTTATGTGTACGTGATGCATACGCCTATATGTCGCGGGAACGAATATCGCGTTTATTGAAGATTCCTGCGGACCGATATTTCATTGGCAGCTCGAATTATTCGTGGGAGGACTGGGATAACGGGCTTCCTCTCTCTCTCTCTCTCTCTCGTTTTTTGTGCGTGCAGAGTTTTTTGCGAAGATCAGTCAATTTGAATTCTAGTTGGGCTTTGCGTAAACTTTGTTAAAAGACGAAAATTGATACAAATACCTCGCACTTTTGGCGCAGTTTTGCGTTTCCAAATGATAAAGATTCTTCAAAAATTATTTCACTCGTTTTATCAAATAAATAAATTTTGTATATTTTTAAAAAGATTGTAAAATGCAATGAAAATTATTGAGTAAGAAACAAGTTTACTCGTTAGTAAAAATTTTGAAAATTTTCTGTTAATAAGTAACAAAAATCTGAAAACAATTTTATCGGCTAATAAGAATTTATTAATTAAAACTTTTGAAATATTTTTATTAAGAAGAAATAAAATATGAATTAAATTAGCGGCTAACCAAAATGCGACAATAGCTAGGCGATATAAAATAAATTCTTTATTGGAAATTACACGCTGACTAGGAAGTGATGCATCTGGTGGAAAGAGGTCTGAAAATAAATGTACTTTATATAAAAATATTCAGTTTGCGTGCTGTGCATTAATTGCGCATTGAACTACTTTTTCTGAATACTATTTCTGCATGCATCATTTTATTGTACGGTACCGGAAATATATTCAATATTCGACATTTTATTTACATCTCCGTCACTCCAGTGCTAAAAAATTAAAATTAGTCATGTATGAAAACATTTAAATTGCCCCCTTCGCTTTTAAGAATAATAATAATATTTAGACTTTAATAAGCATTAATATAAGGAAATAAGATACTGAATACAATACGTAATAATACCATCGTAAAATATTATCAAGAAGGTAAATAATCCATCGAACATCACACTAAACTCGTGCATTTGCACTAACGACGAGCATCGAACGTTGTCATATACTTTTCTTCCGTCTCGTTTCAATTCCGCTTCCTCTCGTTAACGTTCGCGTATTTACGGAGCCTCATTGCTTTGGCCCCCCCCGAGACGAGAGCAAAAGCCAAAGCGCGTTCTGAATGCCGTATCGTCAAAAGATGTAAAAGAGACATCTACCAGGTCGAGCGGAAGTGATTTCGACGGGGTTATGCCGCTGCGCGTTTCGCGAAATCAATGGACCGCAAGAGTCCCAGCTATACGCGATGGAGGCACTTAGGACCGACGATGAGCTGACGGCTGCATTTCCAATGTCATTTGGGCGGCCGTTACGTGGCGCGGATAAAGCAGCAAGCCCTCGTCAATTTTTTAATGACGGACGTCAAGACTAATATTTTGCAGAAGCACGCTGAAAGCGCCGCATCAGTTCCAATATTTGTTCGGTGTTTTCTTCGGAAAAATGTTTATTAAAATTCTTTAATTTTCATTGAATGCTTTGATTATTTCAGTTAGATAAGCAATTCCATTTAAATCTCCCGCACTTTACTGAAAATTATCACAACGATCGACATTTAATCCAAAGTCTTCATTGTTATGATACGGCGCTTATCCCGTAAATGTGGGTTCGCAGGTGCTGCGCGATATATAGTTAATTGTCTAGATATTATTTCTATTCAAAAAGCATTTCCATTGAAAGTAATAGGACCAAAAGCTCGCGCGGAAATAGAATAGCGAGTGAAAATGAGATGTCCACGTTTTCATATTTGCTCTTCTCTTTCGCTGTGTAAAGCATTTCCCAGCTTAGCGGTTTATATTATACAAAGCGATTCTCCAAGATCAACTTGGTCGTAAAAGAAAGTTCTTCATTTTAATTTTAGAAGAAACATAAACTTTTACACTACTAATTGAACTGATTACTGAAAGATTATTAAGGTTCAAATATAAGCTCCGGATAGTTAATAAGTGGTCTAGAAATAAATTCGTCAAATATATTTGATAGTAAAATTAGATGGGGTTTTATTTTGTATTCTATTAAGTTCAGTGAAATGTTACCTAAGATGTTATCAATAGAAATAATTTAAAGGCTCAAATACTATTCCTACATTATTATTTTAATTTGCTTCCCAAATTTTTTAGCTGCCGCGTATTGCATACATTCTCCACTCTTTGGCAATGATGATCGACGATAATTAATTTCCTAATAAATAGCATTCCACCGAGTGCTTTACTTTGCTTGTTTTTTTATTCACAACATTCAAAGTAACCAAGAAAGCAGCATGGAAATTTCTGAAAGACACGTTGCCAGTAAGGAAGGTACACAATTGGCCATCGCTCATTATTATTGATATTCCTTCAACCTTGACTCGACGGAAGCAATTTTTCCAGCCCCGATTGCAACGATTTTCCCAGCGGTAACACACATGTCAGGGTGCGCCGGGCGCGCAGTAAACTCGACAGTTCGTAGCTGCCATTGGCCCGCGCGTTTGCCGAGAATAAACAAAGTACGCGAGGCTGCTTTTTTTTCTCCTTTCTCGCGCACGCGGAACGAAAGAGTGCGCAGCGTCTCGGAGCCGACTTTAATCTCAATTAGCGTCGAGCACGCAGAAGAGAGGACCACTCCTGCCATACGCGACCTTTGCCGACGTAGCCAGAGGAGGCCTTAATTCTATTTCCGTGATCGTCTCTGCACGCGCGCCTCAAAGCTCCCCGATGTGTATTTTATAACTCGGCGCGTCGCGCGAGCAGCATTTTTACGAGATAAGCTCGCGACCTCAAAAGGGCTTCGAGGCATCTCGGAACTTCGAGGTGGGCCGGGATGCGCGCGGCGCCTCGAAAAATCGTGAGCCAGTTTTGAAATATTTATGAAGCTGTTTGCTCGAGTGTTGGTATACTTTACGCGAAGTGACGATGAGGACAGTTTTTGGAAATGTTGCTTAAATAAAATTAATTGTACAATGAATTAAATGTACTTAAATGTACGGTAGATTATATCCTCTAATAAAACGTTATGAACGTTTATAAATTATGATAATAAATTTTTAATGAAATATTTCTTAAGCTAGTTTAATCCTTAACTTTTCAATTTTTCTAAATAAAACGTGAGAAAAAGAAAATTTTCCACAAAGCACTGCCGTTTTTAATTATCTCTTGTGCTTTCAAGCTTCCTACCTTTTAAAATTAAGAGTTTATCTTCTTCCAAGAAAGCACATCGGGGCTATTGTTTTCACCACCTAACATAAATCAAAAATAAAAACCGTCGACGGAACTCAGCCGGCAGGTGTACAAAACTGATCGCGGCGTACCGCTTGTTTAAGGACCGGCAATTTTTCATTCGGCTGCGGTCTCGCGCGGCGATTCAATTTGAAATCGTCGCTGGGGAGAGTAGTGGAGGGAGCTTTTGTTAATTGATCACCCGAGCTGGTTGATACCGCGTGCCTCGTCGCGATTAAAGACTGCAGTATATTCGCACATTTGTCAAGCCTGCGGTGCAGAGGATGAAGTTCATCGATGAACAGTCGCAATAAAGGTGCACTTCAAATATGAATACATCGCATGCAGATACGAGAATTTAAGTGACTTTATTCATTGTTTTAAAACAGGAAGTACGGAATTACGTGGATGTTAATTTTAGTTGTTTTAAAGCGTGCTAATGACCGAATTTGCTTTGCAGAGGAGAAGCATGATAATGTGAATCCATATGCATTATAAAAAAAAGTGGAATGAATGTTTAATGAAAAGACAGTGTCTGTAAATTGTCGTCAAGATGAGGAGACTGCGATGAAAATGAATGCACATTTTTGAGGAAAAGTGAGATTTAATAGAATTACGTACTCGAGGGCATAAAAGGAGTGGAGCAGTATATTCTAGTCGAAAACGGGGAGAGATGAAGACAGCGACAAACCTCACAGGAGCCCTAAAGGAAAAGAAAGGGATAAGAGGCTGCGTAAAGTGCTAGAATTGTATCTTTGAAGGAGCACTTGGCGAAATGGGCGGAGGATGTAGGCAAGTGGAAGGAAATGAAAGCGAAATTCTGGAAAGGCGCGGAGAACTTGATCTATATCCGCTATCTGTTCGAATCAAGTGAATAAAGCTCCGCTTTGAGAGGTGCAGTGTGTTTCTTAAACAGAGATGTTTAGAATTCTAAAATGTTAACCCTTCTGTAAAAATTGCTTGTTTCCAATATTAAGTATGATTGAAGAGCGACAAATTTCTGCTTTAAAAGCCGTTTTCAAGCAAAAAGAGAGAACGAAGCAGAGCGGAAAAATGAATCCTTTAGTAATTCACCCTTTCATCGCGCTACTTTACAAAAATATTCGAGCGCTTAAAATAAACCTCGGCTGTCACAGTGTCGGTGAAAGGAAGTCGTTCGCGAAACAGCCCTACCTATTCGTCTGCAATCTCAGGCGTGCAATTGCTCCGCAAGCAGGGCAGCCACTCTATACATTAATGAAACGCGAGTAGTCGAGGTGAGAAAATCGAAGAAAAAGCCGTCGAACGAAAGGAGGGTTGAAGTGTACGAGGAATAGGCCGGACTCGAAGGTTCAAGTGCGCCTCCGGCCTGAGGAGAGATTCACCGACGCGGCTCTCTTGTCATGTAACCGCCGTCTTCGCCGCCCCTTTCACGGAAAATCGCTCGATCCCTCTCAGCTTTCATCGTTTATGTACGAAACCCGTCGTTTGGACGTCTTACGGCCGAGAAACCAGCCATGCATTATGCATTGCGCGCCTCAGGAATCGCCGCAGTTTTGCGAGAGCCGGACATAAATGAGAAAGGGGTTCATCGACGGTTACGTCAGTCAATTTTGTCCGGGGAGTCGGTGGGATTGGGACAGGTGATGCATCAACGCGGTTATCAGCGGTAATGGACGCAAGGATGATACGATGTGAATGTGGCGAGCCGAGCTGAATAAATCTATCGGTCGGGATTGGATTTTGATTAAAACGGTTATAGGCTTTTAAATTCATTTTGTATGGACTTGTGAATGAATTACGATATTGAAAGGGATAAGAGGATGAAATGGTATTGTATGAAACTGCTTAAACTTTTTAAATTTTTAAGCGAAGTTTCATGATGCGTTTGAATGCTCAGTTAAAAATAAATGAGGCTTTTAGAGTAGATTTGGTTTCGTCTCTCTGCCTTTAATGGATCAATGGCAAAGCCTGTACACCGATGTCGCTTTGATCTCGTTATTATTAGCAAAAGGAGTAACCTACTGTTTTGACATTAATACATTCAATTAAGGTCAACATATTACGTTGCACGCATTTACGTTAAATCAATATAACGTGAAAATTTCAACGAAACTTTATAATTGAGGTTTTGCGTAAAATAATATTTTAAAGAATTTCAAAATTAGTTCTTAAACGGTATAACAAGAAGATCTGACAAATCTAATTAGCTCGGGTTAAGACGTTCGGTGTACTTCCTGAAAGTATGTAAAGTTCTACGCATATGTCTGGTAAAATCAATGTAGTGTGAAAACTATAGTCGATAAGCCAATTAAGGTAGAGGCAGAGCGCCAATATTTATTTTCTTTCTGAGCCTGGTAAATAATGTCCGATTCGAATCGAGGTCGAATGTCAAGGAAAAGTACACTTGACGCGCATGCACTAGTTTGCGTGACGTGCAAATACCATTGTTTTTGTCTAGTTTTCAAAATCTTTTTTCGATTTGTAATTTCGTTACCTCATAATGACAAATTATGTACGGTTTAAAATTATTAGAAATATTTAGTTTTCAATTTTTTCTTTGGGTGTAAACGTATAAAATTTACAGATTTTAATTTTAAATCTTTCCAGCTTTTATTAGGGAGTTTTAAGATGACACGATAGTAGAATTTAAAGAGAAACGGTTATAGCATCATTACTTTAAAGATTTAGAAACACTTTAATTAAGAGGAGGCATTTCAATATCATTAAGAGCTTTAGAAAATGTTAAATACATTCGATTATTGGAAAATCAATGAAATCGTAAGTCTAAGTTCTAAAGTCGAGAACTTAATTTGTACAAGTCTGTACCAACACTTTCAATTTGCAATAGAAATTTAAATTTCAAATACCAAATGAATAATATTCGTATCACTGGATACGAATATTATTCGTAAAATTAAAATATTGTAAAAACATTTTAGACTTAAAAACTTTATGTGTTTTTAAATATACTTAAAAATATATTCTTACTTCATTTTTCTCAAATAAATTTTTGTATTATGTTCAATCTTCTATTATCAACAAGAGAAAATGAAAGAAAACTGCGAATAATGTTACTCACCGTCTTTGAAAGGACCAAAACGCAGAAGACTATTCATCTTTATTAAAAAATAGAGAAACAAGTTTCCAGGAATAGAAGAGGCAAAATTTAAAGGTGAAATTAAATCTTCTGCCACAGCATTTCACTTGCTATTTGTCTTCAAAGAATGCCAGTGGTTGTTTACTTCTCCAAATAATTGCATTTGAGAGATGAAATCTTAGCAAATGCATTCTTTTTACATTTAGCTAGGTACGAGCTACTTATTCGGAACAATTAATGTTTAATTGATAATTTATTTTTTTGTATAAAAACTTTAGATTTTAATGTTATCTAATTGTTAAATTTTGTAGTTAAATTAACGAATCAACAATTACTTATGATTTATTATAACCTTATAAAAAAGTAAGTGAAAAATTATATTTAGCTCTGTGGTTAAACCGTAAATTTACAATAGATTCTTAAAAAAATAATATAAATAAACCTATTGTCATTTTCCATCATGTTAATTCTGAATCGAAAGCTGCATAGGTACTAATGAACGAGTCGGTGCACTGAAATAAACTCATTTTCATAACGTAAACGACCTTTATTCACGCGAGTATCATATTGAACTTAAAATTCTTTTCATTAACTATAATTTCTCATTCTTGTTCGATTTTCTTTCCAAAAGAATAAATAATCAAATAAAAAAGACTAAATTAAACAAAAAATAATTCTGTCATCTATTAACGCATTCTCCGTTTGCCACCAACTCAAGTCTACGTTTGCGTCAACACCTAGTCCAAGCACTCGGCATTGCACTTCCTACAAACGCGTGTCTTCAATTTCAATCGCAAAGCAAGCAAAGCAGGAGGGAACACGAAACATTTCCGTTCTCCAGAAGGTCAAGTGTGACAAACGAGGGCGACGCACAATATGCACAGTGGTACACTGACTCCTCCAAGGCGGTCGGCACAAATAACGCGAGACGTCGTCGTCACGCAAAGCAAAGTATGTTACTAACAGGTGACGAAGACCGCGCGCGAAAGGGGTTGATGAGGCGCGAGGCTGTGTGTGAAAGTCGCGTCGTCGGCGACGGCATCGAATGTACTGAGGCGTTCGTGTGTCAGAGCCAGCCAGCAGTAGCCGAGTATAAGCAACGTGTTTACACGGGGCGCGTCGTCGATGTGCATGCCGCGCCTTGCTGAGGCTTCATCTGGCTGGCTGCGCTTCTCGCACCAACACAAGCCTGAAACCCTTCGTTAGAAACGCCTGCGACGTTTATAGCTACCGGGAGAGGCTCGGCACTCGCTCTTTCTCCCCCCGACCTCTATATCTTTCGCTCTATGGAGTAGGTCTCTGTGACCACTCGACCGGAAACGATTGGACGAGGCGGTATACGTACACTCCGAATTAGCGTAGCTTACTCGCATTTGTGAGAAAAGGCTATTGTGTGTGCAAGTATTGGGATGATCATGGGAACGCCTACTGTGAAAGAAGGCGTGGATTTTTTTTATAGGATCCGGTACATTTTCTAGTGAGCTGGATGGATTGATTTGAAACAAGCTTTGAAAAGTCATTTTCAGCCAGCTAGGCCAGGAGAAACCCGGTAAACTAAGCTGAACAAGGTTATCTTAAATTGAGGTTCTCGTAATTTTCTTTATTTCTTTAATACGTTCCAATAATCATCAGATAGCTTGCAATACGATACAGTTGCAGTTTATAAATTTTAATGACTTTCACTACAAGAGAAGATTTTTATTAACTATTTATGTTAACAGAATTTCTACCAATCAAATAAAAAGTTTATTTGTAAATTTGAAAACTTTGGTTAAAGTAACTCGTTGAACAAAACGTGCTTTTAAAAGAGTTATTTACAATTTGTTGCAGGTCAGATATTCGATGCGAAAAGACGTAAATAGCGTGAACTGGGAAAACAAATTAAAAAAGTCCATTATCTTGTAACAAAGGACTAAGCCATTATCAAAAGTAATGACTATCTGATCAGAGTCCGAGTACAAATCATCCTATGTGCAAAAGGAAATAAAACACATTTGAAGCGCATAAATTATAAGCGCATTCAATTTCTGTTTTACTGCATTATTAATGCATAGTCGATGCATGAGTCAATGCTTAATTTTCCATGCAGTGTGGAATTGCATTAGCGTAAAATATTAAAATTGCTCCTCAGCAATACTAATTAATCTTATAATACTAATTCAAGATAAGAGGATTGAGTTTTTAATTATTCCGTAATTAACAGATTGCAGAAATTATTTGAAAACAGTTAAAAATAAAATGTTATATAATTTTTTTAAACTTATTATTGATTAAGTAAAGTTATATTTCTATTTTCAGTAAATAAAACTAGATCATTTATTCTAATTCAGTAAACTTCCAAGGAAAAGTGCGTTTTATTTAAAACCATCCTAAATTAATCCCAGAACCTTTAGATTCACCACTTAATTAAGCCGTCGAAAAATAAAATCAAACCCAATATCAGACCTTAAGAACGCACTCCAAGCGGATTCCTTGAGCAAGTAATATCCCGCCGTCCGCAGCAGCGGGGATATGCAAAGTTTAATAATGCGGGAGTGGAGAGAACGGAAAAAGCTCGCCTCGAAAAAAGAAAGCTCGAGGCCAATTCCTTACGGTCTGGCGAAGTCATCGCTCGGAAATAGGCTTTCCCGAGCCAAGGGGGGCGAAAGGGACTCTTATCGGGATTTCCTGAGGGCCCGGCCCCCGATAAAGCCACTCGTGCAAAGTGAATCTTACGCGGCTCCTTCCCCGCCTCCCTCGTCGCCAGCAGTCCTAAGGAAAGACTAAATCCGCACGGCAAATACGGAAATAAAGACGCTCGTTGCGTAAGGGCTTAGGAAAGGCGACAAGATGTCAGGCTTATCGGAAGTCTGGGAGATTGATGAGCACGCGGTGGATACACCGCTGCTCGCGTGACTATTACAGGCTAATCATTAGGGACTGTCTTAAACTGGAATACTTTGCCAGTTGAAATTAGATTAGTAAGTCGAATCTATTATTAACTGAAAGTAAATTAATTCAAATCTTTTTAAATGCGATTTAGCTCGTTAATTATAATTATTACTGGAAATTGTATTTTCAATCAAAGTTACCATTGAAATTAGAAGCCAGAGGGCACTCCTGTGTGCTAAGCTCTAGTCATTAGAAATTAGCAAGTTATAATGTTACAGTAGCCCTGTTAAGTGGCTTTTGAATAATTTAGGTTTTTAATTAGCATATTCTATCGTCATAACGCTGATTCTGTAATAATTCATGAGCATCTTTCATATTCTAACGGGATAATTTGAACGTAAGGCTGCATTCAAATTTCACTTATTACCATTTTACTAACAATAGGCTTTATAGGGCTCCACTATTTGAGAGTTGAAATAATTGAAACACTCCTTTAAAAACCGCCACCTGTTAAAGCACTGATAAAGCTGTAAAAATAAGTAATACAGCATCTAAATCATTAATGTTTGGAGAGTTGTATTTCTCTCAGCTGAAACATCGGCCGTAAAGTATTTTTTTTTCAATTTCGCGAATCTAAGCGACGCAGCACTCAGGAGCCGTTCCTTAAACGACGGAGTCATGTTTTACGTTGTCAATATCATAGCTTACAGGACGCCGGCGCACGGTGGCATTTTTACGAGGCGAGAACGCTTCAATCTAACCGAGCGTGAGCAGACTGCCTCGCCGGCTTTTGACTCGACTATCGAGCCGGGGCTCGCCCAGCGGAGGAGAAGAAAGAGTGCGCGAGGGAGAGATGCTCTTAAGAGGGTGAAATTGCACCTTAAGACTCGGGGTGCGTCGGGGGGGAAACGAGCGCGGGATGGAAGGCCAGGAGAGCGGTACACAATGCCCCTCATCGTGTCGAAAATGTCACCCTCGCGCCTCCGTAAAGAACCGCAGCTGCTGCGCTACGGCGTATTGATTTAAGCCCTGCAATTTTCGATATACGAACCGCAGAGTGCGAGCCCTTGCGCTCGTGCAGCTTTTCTTGTCGAATCTAATAATAGCTTGAGTGGTGTAGTCGGACGCTTTTTCGATAACTCATTATCAGATCGTTTGCTTACGTGACGAGATCGATTTTTCGTTGTTAAGGTGAAAATTAGTTAGCTGCGTCATTACAAAACGTGTTGGATTATCTTTACTTTTTATCAGGCGAACAGTAGGAAAGTATAGTTTTCATACAAAAGCTTGCCTGGAATAGTCGTCTATTTTAAAAGAATACTGCTTTTACTTTGAGGCTATAATTAACGTAAATAAAATAAAAGCTTATAAAGAAAACCTATAGAGAAAGCACGCTAATTTTATCGGCTGATGCTACCGTAGAGTTTGTTAAGATTTAGGGCGGGAAATCTGAATTTAGAGTTTGTATTACTAGAGGGCGACACGCTCAGCCTGACGTGGAAAAGTTAAATTGTCGCACCCATTTATAAACTAATTTTAGACATAATAATTAAATGTTTAAATTACATAGAATAATACTACTTATTTTTTAACTAAATAACGAAAAATGAAATAAAACAAATCCAGATTTAATATTGAATGTAACAAACAAATTTAAAAGCTTAAAAATGTGATAATACTGTGAAGGTTTCGTGAATTATACTACGCAGAATTTCGAATGCCTTCTGCATGAATAAGATGTTATGATTCAAACGAGCTTCTTTCCAAATACCTCTGTCAATAGCGAACGAAAAGTCAATGAAAGATCTCGCGGCATTCCTCCACTGGAAATTTCTCGCAGTGCATTCCACCGACGTTTTTGCTCGTATTACCAGTCGCGACTCTCGGTTTCTTTTTGCCTCTCTTATTGAACGCAATTAGCATCTGCCACGCCGAATAATTAGACCCTCTCGCATGTTCTGCTGGCGGCGATTCGACAATATTTTCGACTACAGCCTACGTTCGAGTTATATATAAAGGGTTCGAAAACTGCCTGCAATTCAGTTGATTGGCGCGAGGCGCGTCCGTGTCATCGATAAGTTAATTTAGCTGTAGGAACGAGTACTGTAACGTTCTCTTGTGAAAAGTGATGAAAATGAAAAGTTCGTTAATATCCGCTCTGTTCACTTTTTACCTGGTGATAGGTGCGGCAATTGCAGCTCCGGTCGGAGTAGGTAAAGTAAACGCGGCTGTGAATAGCTTGCTTTTTATTAAATTTGGTACTTAAATTCATTTAATGAATTGAATAAAAGTGTTTGGAATTTAGTTTTTCGTAAGTTATTCGTAAAATTTTATTAACAAATTGAATTTTATCCGACGGAAATCTGATTTTAAGTACTTTTAACATTCAAATTTGTAATAAAATGATTCAATAAATTTAATTTAGAACATATATCTTTTTTAAGCAGTAAAATTTAATTTAATACAAATACATTGTTTTTCAACTGTTATTACTTATATTATTTGAATTCCAAGAAATATTTATTTCAAACAAGGTTGAAAATTCTCATTTTATTCAATATCAGTAAAATAAATTAGATATCCGTTCATCGGAAGATTGCAATCTACGCTGCATTTTTCTCAAAGGTTTTTCCGTCACCTTCAGATAGTGATTCGTTTTTTTCTTATACAGATGATAAGGATATACTTTTAAACAGCGAGACTAGAAATTATGGATATCCGTCTTTTTGGTTTGTCAGACCAGTTTATGAAGATGAAGATGATCCCGTCGGAAATGAAGGTCCATCTTTTAATTTAAATAGAAGAACATCAACTGTCTCGTTTATTAATTCAGGGTAATTAATTGAGCACCAAATCGTCACTTAAAATAAAAATAAAAATAATTCATATTTTTTATTTTTAGAGCTGGCTGGGGACGCTGATATTTTATTCTTAACATTTATTTTCCTTTCTTCATTATATCACATCAATATTGTAAATTAGAGTTATATGATTGTTTCACTTTCACATAATTTATTATTGTTTAAAAATAATTTTAATCACGCTACAGATAAATATTTATGTATTGTAAATTATTAATATAATAACTTTTATAAATATACTTTTTTCTACGTACTTAGCATGTGTAACCACTCTTTTAATTTTTTGTAATCTTTTAATTCTCTTATTTTGCGGGTGACCACGAATTTACACTGATATTTAGATACGGACCGTCAATTTTGGAGCATATAAGTAGCTTCGCCTTTGCCAAAAATGAAGCAGTCGATTATACAGCTAGAAAGCCTTCAGTTGTAAGCAAAAATGTCACAATACTTTTTAAAATACTTACTGCTAATGTACGCGACAATTGTATATTCAGCTCCAGTCGACCATGATAATGGTGAATTGAATCTCAATATTTTGTTTTTTTATTATCGTTTAAAAATATAGCATAGAAATTGTTTTAGTTTCGTTAAAATATATAACTATTTATAACTAGAATATTTTTTAAACAGAAAATAAACCAGATTTGTGGCACGACATGTTTACACTCCAATTTTTCGACCCACCCAAGTGGATTTTAAAAAGGGGACATAGCTCTGAAGACTACAACATTCAGAACGAATATATGGACGAAACGCAAGATGAAGCGAATGCTGAAGAAGTTCCAGATATTTATCCGTCAAGCTTCGACCAAGGCATTTCTGATTTCGGTGTTAGCTATGGACATTATCCGATAGAATTAGCATCTTTTACTCAAGGAGTTAAGTCAAACTAATATTAATAGTGGAAATATTGATTAGCAATTTAGCGGACGAATTAGCAACAAAATATGCATTTGGTTTGGTGGTGGGCTTATAGTGGCTACGCTAGCTTAATATACGTATTCAGCGGCCTACACTGGTGATTCATAAAATAATTTCTAAGCATAAAATAAATCAAGTTACCATTTCTTAAATAAAAGAGAATTACTGTATGTAATGTACTTTAATTTCTGTAGTATGTAGAAAAAAAATAAATGTATAAGCAGACATGAATAAATATATCTGACAAATATCGTGTCAATTATAATAATATCAATGTTTAAATTTTTAAAGTATCCTAAATCTAGGGAATAAGTCTAATCGTGAAATGCGCGATTTACTTCTACAAATTTTAGGAAGACTGAATCACGATAAACATTTCAAGTTTTAATGGCTTATAAATATTCTTTGAATCTCGACAAAGTCAAATATTACCCAGAAGCATTTCCAACTTTCCTAACGACACCAAAATTTCGCAGACTCCTTTATCATATACCGCTTATCATCTTTCACCGCCCAAAAATCCGAACCGCATAACTTCTAAACTATCGACCGCGCCAATTTATCTCCAAGAACAAAATCTCAAAAAAAAAATTAGTCCAGAAACGTCTAACGAGTCCATTGTGCGGTCGCGGCACGCGGTTGATGCGGTCACAGAAAAGAAAAAGCCCAGAGCGAGAGCCCAGATTTTTCTCGCGAGACGCGCCGCGACTTCATGAGCGGTTTCACGGCGCACACAAACGAAAGAAGGAAGCGAAACTGCCTGGCGCACGCGCAACTTGCTCGCCTGTATGACGTTTCGCGTCAAATGGGATCCTCATGAATGTTTAAGCAGCAGCGAGACTCGCTCTAGCGGATCGCACACACACAGTTTCTTCCAACTTCTTGCGGCACTCAACTTTACTTAAGAAGCTCTTTATATTACGAGCACGTATTAATCAGTGCAGCGTTTATACGCGGTACAAATTTCAAGGTAATTGTAGTTTTAACGTAAACTTACTGGCTGGGAATTGCAATTCCTACATTGATTAATAATGTTTAATTGCAGAAACGTTTTAACTTTCTCGTCGCGCCGATTTTCTTGGTTACTCAAATTGATAATATTTTTCTTGTTTCAGGTGAAAATTAATCAAGTATGACGAATTCAAATATAAAAAAAATAAGCGGCGTTCGAGCGTGAAAAAGAACTTTCCCTTTGTTTGCGATAATTTTCATCAGTATCTTTGAAAAATCCACCTGAAAATAGCAAATTACTCTATTATGCAAAACGAACTTTTGAACCGGATAGTAGGACGACAAGCACCTTAAGGCTGCCTGTCTGCCGTAGCTGCCGGCGTTGAATGAGAAACGGAGTCGCCGCATCTCGCATACTGCACGGAAGGGAGAAAACGGGGTTGACGGGCTGCAATTGCTTTTCTTTTGAAGCTCCCGGTAAGCGCGCTCGTCAAGGTCGAGAGATAGAGCAGCATCTCGTCATCGCCGTCGCCGCTGTCGTCGAGGCGGATCCGAAAGGAAATGTATTCGCGGCGGTGACGAGTTTTCTTACACAATACTCGAGGCACACATACAGTCTCGCGAAGATTACTCCCTTCGTGAAAATGAATACTGTTTTTTGTGCCTTCGGTTTTCGTGGAAATTGCGCTTGAAAAGAGCACTTCTGCGGATAAAGTGTGCTCTGTATCCTTTGATGATACTTTATCGCTTGGATGAACTCGGTAATAATTCACTTTCTCCGGGCTCTATGAAAGAAGATGCAGCCGGATAAAAATGTATATAAACTAAACTTCTGAAAGCCTTATCAGCTTTGAACAAAACATTTCTTCCAGTTATTTAATCTATGGAAGCAAGGTAAGGAAGATTTCATAAGCTAGATTCAACGGTTAATTAAAAAACTGAGTTTGCGAAGGAGCCATACCCAATAGTTAACACCGAGCTTGGATATTAATACTCTTTCCGCAATTGCTTCATCTACAAGCTGCTGTGAAGGACAGTTTATCCGAGCAGGGCAAAGCAACATTGTATCCAAATTCGTAGAAGGATCCGAAAGGTAAATAATAATATCGCAAATTCTGGCATTTTGCGCAGACCGATAAGAGCGTTTCAATATGCGGTTGCGCGTACATTTGCGATCGCACTTGTTCGTACGGGAGTGCAAATGTGCGCGCGTGCGCTCGACGAGTTTAATTCCGCGCAACGCGGTAACTTTATACGAAACCGCTTTTCTTGCAGTCGTAAACGTTCACTCAGGCATATTTATCTTTCTGTAAGTTGCGTGAAGAAAGAAGAATTTTAATTAAAGTTTGTATCCGTCCAGACGATTTTTATTGCCAATTAGAAGATGAATTTTCGAGGGAAACGACAGCCAACGTCAATATCGGTTTTGTATAAATTATGATTATTTATCTTGATTTTAAAAATTGTAAGCATTAGAATTATTCCATTTACAATTAAAATTTCGATATACTGTGGAAAGCTATGTGTAAAAATGGAAATAAATAACAAAGAAATATAAACTGAAATATCGTTTTTTAAATTTAAAAGTAATTTTTTTTCTGATCTTGATTAAAAAAAAACTAGGTCATTATAAAGCCAGCTGCGTTTAAAGAAGTGATCGCATGTGTTTATATGCATGAAGCGTTATACATTAAAGTCATCCTACTATAAATTTTAAATTACAATGTTTTTGATATTAAAAAAAATTTGTTATTATTAACTTTTATAGCAGAACTAAAAAATAATGTTTCTAAAATTAAAGTATTAATAACGGATTTAAAAGTCTTGTACATATGTTATGTACTATTGTCAAAAAATGAATAAAAAAATATTTTTTCGTTTTGTCCAGAACCATTTTAAGATTTAATTATTATAATTTTATTATTTAATTATTTAGTTGAATAACTTTTTAGATCCTATTGTTTTAGATAATGAGTAATAATTCAAACAACATAAAGCGTGTATCTAATGTCATATCTTATCTAAGAGTTCAAATTTTTTTATCAGGTGAAGAGCTCCAGTTGCTTCGCAGATATTAGTTGAGCTTCGGATTTCTACAGAGTGGCAGAGAAAATGTTCAAAATGGTTTTAAGGATACAGTTTCAATATTTCGGAAGTTTAAGATTAATAAAAAGGCATTGTCTAAAGAATTACAAAGTTTTATTTTTATATGCAATGATACTTATATTAATTTTAAAATGGAAGGTACGGTCGTGTAATATTATTTCAAGTAATTAATAAAACTCTTTAAATTAATATTCTTTTAGTATGATACAGATTTATATAAATTAAAAGATATTTCGAAAATCCAAATGCTTAAATTAAAAAAGATTCTGCCTTTATCAAAGGAAAATTTGAAAATAAAAGATACGTGGAGAAAACCGGATGCTGAACAAGCAGCAATATTTTCAGCTTACTTGGATTTAAGACCGGAAGTTTTTTTAGAAGAAGTTCCTTATGCTAGTACTGAAAACTTGTGGGCGTTGGTAATTTTTAATAACCTCGCTTTGAATTTATAAATACTTAAAACTGATATCACTTTGCAATTTTTAGGTTAGGATTATTGCTATTATACCGGTAAAAGATGAAAATTCTGCCATGACTTGTTACTATCAATTTTCTTCAGATTTCACAAATGTCAACAAAAGCTTAATTTTGGAGTCTTCAGCGGTCGCTGTAAAAATTATAGCATCAACAGAGAATTTTGGAATGTACTATTCAGCGGCGTTTGTACTGTGCCCATTAATAACAGCTGAGGATCGCAGACTACCACTGAAGGTCACATTTTCCTTGAAAGCAGGAAAAAAATCTCAAGATTTCAAGAACATTGATTTTGTCGATATACACTACACAACTCGTGCAAATCACTTAGATCAGGATAAATTTATCTCTGTTTGTGTGCCAAGTTTACATCACCAGTATGATAAATATGTAAATTTAATTGAATTCGTTGAGTTTTATCGAATGATGGGAGTTGATCACTTTACGTTCTACAATACTTCAATTTCGACTAAGGTCAGTCAAGTTTTATCGTATTACGAGAACATCGGCATAGCTACGGTAATTCAGTGGAAGCTTCCGGCCCAATATATATTTGAAAGAAATTTAAGGTACAGAATTTGATTTTTTTTATTAATTCTTTAACTGTTTTAATTTCAAAATGGAAAACGTAAGTACAAAATTATTCAATAATTAGAATGAAAACGAATTTAAAGGTACAATGGAATCTTTGCTGCAATGAATGAATGTTTATATAGGACTACTATGATACAAGGCTATAGGTACACTGTAAATATTGATCTAGACGAATTTATTGTACCTAGGAAGTATGAAAATTTTCAAGAAATAATGAATCATTTGGACCCTGTGTCGAAATTAAACAAAAATGCAGTCTTCATTTTTAGAAATATTTTCTATTATCTTATGTACGATGACAGTCTTGTTCCTCAAAGTCCACCAGGTAAAGATTAAAATTATTAATGATTTTTTATTTGAATATCTAAACCAATTATAAAATTGAAAATTTTCTAGATATACCAAAGCTGCTGCTACACACTAAGACTACAAGATGGGATCAAATTAATCCAGCTTATGATAGAAGTAAATATATTGTCCGAGGTCAAGAGGTCATTGAAATGGGAAATCACCGGGTTTGGAAAACTAGAAAGACATCAGTAGCACTTCGAACCAGTAAATATTGTTTAGTTAGATGCAATTTATCTTTTGAAAAATAATAAAATGTGGCATTTATAAAAATAAATTATATTTTAGGTTACAGAGAAACTATAGTTGATCCAGAAATTGCAGCATCTCAACATTACAGGTACTGCGAAGTAAACGAATTGGTGTGCTGGTTAAGAGGAACAGTTGTTGACGAAGCCGCTCATAAATTTACTCCAAAATTAGGGTTTAGAGTAAAAAGTATTATTACAGAAGTTTTCAAATAAAAGATATGATTGTATGAAACACATAACTTTCATACAATTTTTCAATATTAGCTAAATTCAGACGCGCTGCGCGCGATCTATATTGGAGATTTATTTATTATATAAATTATATAAATATTATATAAATATTATTTTTTAATAATTTAATTGCATACTGTAGAATTTTTAAGTTTAACATACACTGATAGTAAATTTTGAGCTTAGAAATTCTAAATTTATTTAAATATTTTTTATTGTGCAGTATTAATTAGAAAATAAAAACCAATGACATTACTTTTAAAAGCCCTTTTATTTATGTAAGTTAATACTGATGTAAGCTTTATGGATAATTATACTATTTTTTATAAATAAAAAATGTAATCCAATATCTCAAACTAGATTAATTATTGCCAGTTTTAGGATATTGTTTACAAGTTAGAAGACGTTTATTACTTATACCTATCAGGTAAATCCTGCACTGGAAAAGAATGTGTTTATCAAGTGCACAATTGCGTTATTAAACAGCCATTACAGAGATATATGATGATTAGCATACCCCGCAGACGTAAGCACGCGTGGTCAACGATAACCCAAATTCCGATACAACATAAGAACACTCTCACCCTCCTCTGTGATAGCGAGGATTATCTTCGCATAAAGAGGCAAGTAGTATGCAAGCTTAACCGACTCCTACATCTGACTCCATCAACGTGTGGGACTATAGACTTTCTAGAGAAAAGCGGGCTGGCAACGTGCCAGCTTCTCGGCACTGACCTGCCAACGCGAGCAAAGAAGATTCTGCCAACCTTATCGCCATCTATGAAGGATCCCTGTCTTCTTCCTTTCCCAGACCCGCTAAGATGTAAGCAACGGGCATACGTCTTTTGTCCCATTGATATGTACGCGGAAAGAAAATATACAACTCAATTGGAAAAACGGAATGGAAGTCAATGTGTCTGTCTTGCACCTGCAACTTTTCCCTCAGCCACCTTGGTTTATTTGCCTGACTGTAGTTTTATCTCTCCAGTGTAGTCTACTGCTTTACGAGTGTCTGCCCTATCTTTCTTGTTAGTTAAAAGCTGTAAGTGAGTACATGAATCTTTCCAAGTTTTGTGAGTTGATATTAATTTGAAGGAAGAAGCCGAGACCTTTATAGCGAGGAACTTTTTACATTTTCTACTCCTATACCTTTATTTATATTAAGCTAGGATAGTAAAAGCCGATTATAAAATCATTTTAAAACAAATTTTGATAAAATTTTGTTAGATTTTAATGAGTAATTCAAACCCGTTTGAGTTTCAGTAACTGTATTTGAAACGGTATCTTGTTTCTTAGAAAATTGTTAACATATAAGTTAAATAAATAAAAAAATTTATATTAACTTTTCTAGGACAAATTTTTTTAAATTAAAAAGCGTTTCAGATAAAGTTATCTAAATCTATTATTTAATAGTGCAAAAAAATTCGTATTGAAAACTTCAAGATTCCAAGTTTAATTATGGTAAACAAATCTCACCAGAAGAATCAGTAGTTTAATTTAAGCAAAAGAAAATCAAGTGTAGCTTGGACAAATATAGGTTAAGTGGAAAATTTGATTTCGTAAAATAGTTAATGAATAAGCGAATGAAACTAAGCCGAAAGACACTGTGGAGGTCTCCTTCTCATTTCTCAGTCTGACTAAGGTCAAGTCACGATCTGCCGGATGGCTGTTTGCTCAACCAATAATTTTGTATCAGAGTTTCGTAAACTCGGGGTGTGCAAATGCACAGCAGCGAGACCAAGCAAGCAGACATCCTCTCCGTAGAGGAAGCTTTAGACCCACCTTCAGAAATTTGATTGGAGCTGTAAAATATAGGGCGACGTTAACTCTCTCGAGCGTGTGAGTTTTCGGGGACCTAGACTGTAACTGTGCACGGTGTAAGAGTGGAAGTTAGCCTGCCGTGACATTGTTTATATTGGAAAGCAAGAGCAGGAAGTGCAGTAAACGGAAAGTTTCGTTTTGGTTAATTAGATGAGTGCAGGTGCGGAATGAGCGCTGGAGATGCTCAACGATTTTGCGGTTTTACAACGACGATTTGGACGAGGGATTTGGGATTCAACTTGTGCGTAGCTTGATATTCTGCAGATTTTTGAGATGTTCACAGTGTATGATATTGATAACGGTATATTATATAGTTTATTTTATCTGAAATGAATAAAAATAATGGTATAAAATATATATTACGAATGTTGTTACATGGTAGTAGTATATATGATTTTAAGATCTAGCACTTTATCTTTAAATTTTAATAAATTGTATAACAATTGTATTAGTAGTTCGTGGGTTTACTCAATCTGCGATCCAATTAATGCCTACGGTAATTTTTCCTATAAAATTTCTTTCAAAATTAGAGTTAATTTCTTTTACACGAAAATCCTCTTTTCTGAAACCAAACAAATTAAAAACCTAACATTTGATAAAATGTTATTAAATTCTTAAAATTTAATGAAGAATATTACCTTGCACTAAGAAATTTTATGTACTTTATAGACTGCTTGAATAATTTCTCGTTTATTAATTGCTTGAGCAAGAATGAAATTTAAATAAAAAAATGAAAATGAAAATTTAAATTTAGTCACAGATTAAATCATGAATTCAATATTTAAAATTTAATACCAAATTACTTTAGCTGTTGAAAATTTAATCAAGAATTGAATGAAACCTTAACAATTTCGCCATTAAAAATTGATTATTTAATTTAAAATGGATTAATCAGAAATCCCCCAAGTCTCAGCTACTTTAACAGATTTTCATGAAAATTTTTAATAAATTGGTGTTCTATGCAACTATAAATTTCAATTATTTTACGCTGCCAGTGAAACTAAATTGTCTAAAATGTGCGCAAGATTAATAGTTTAAAATCAAAACAGAATTTTTAAAATTTATTATTTATTACCATTATAACTTTTCAACTCTATTTATAAGGTTTTGTTTCATCAGTAATCTATTTTTTCTCTGAACCAGTATAACAGAACCCAGAAACAGTAATAGAATATCTGCAATGGACTAACGCGTTGCCAAGCCCTGCAATCTATTTAATTTCCGAACAATTAATTTAATTGAAAAACTGGCTAGGTCGCCAGGATTCTATACGTAGTAAGTGATGGGCATGCGCTGCTGGCCTTTGTATCGTTACATAATTACATAGGGATGCGTTGTCAGGAGCTCCAATAGAACAAGTGACATAGGAGCAGGCCTGCCGTGCATTACATGGCTCCCCGAATTCCAATTGTTATTACTCCACACCCAAGTAGGCCATAGATAATTATAGGGTCTGCTTGTTTATTAATAATAATCAAAAAACTTTTAATACTGTATAAATAAAACGAAAAAAAAATAACAAAACAAAGCAAGTTACCCAATTGTAAATGCAAAGCTTTCGAGTCGAAGTGGAGGTTCAGTTATTATTTAAATACTCGTCAGTCGTTTTAAATCCACAAACTTTCCTCATTCATCAAAATTCCAATAATAAAGCTAAATCAGCTCGGTGCCGAATGCACTCTCCACTTTGATTCGGAATCGCTCGCGCGTCATTGGCAGGAAAGCAGGAACAAAAGGCGGCAAATCGTTGACGTGCCGGGACTAAAAAGAAGACAGTCGTGCCCCGGCACAAGTTTTCGTCAATTCCCCTACCTTGCGAGTAAATTGGAAATTCCCCGTCGCTGTGGCTGTGCGTTAGCATTCCTGCGGAGTAGAACTGCCACAGGACTGATTTCCGTCTCTCCTCCGTCGTAGTCGTCTCCGCCGCCGTCGTAGTTGTTTTTTTTTCCACTTTCCACCGGGTTCGCGGGAAACTCTGCCAGCGACACTTCGCTATGCGCCGAGGCCTCGATTGAACTCGACTGCCGCCTCGATTAACCGAATCAATTATCTGGGAGGGCGCGACGCCCTTCGAGCGAGTAGACCGGCTTTATTTTCTCCGTTTTCAGGACTTTGAACGGTTCATCGTCGACGAGCGGTTGCGAGGAATTTCCACGATGCCATTAATTATTCGCGCTGCTCGACGCGGCATCTGTATATAACTCGTCTAACCAGCCTCCGGAAGTTCTGTAATGTTCCTATCGGGCTCCTTCTCCTTTCATAAATCACTGCGGCACCACCACCATCTTTTCTTTTTTCTACTATTCAAGCGCTCTGCCTCCTCTTAGTGGGCGTGTTCCTCTATTTTTCACTAGTCCTAAAATGGAACTATAAATCAGTCTTTGGGATGTCGTGGCTGGTATTGTTTCTACGATCGCAACGGGTATTTATTATTTTCATCATCGTCATCATTAATAATTTTAAATCAAAATATTTCTTCATTTTGCCTGTTTCAATCAGAAAGTTAATATTTTATTAAAATAAAAAGCCTACTATATCTTGAGATAGTCTTAACGCTTTATAAGAAAAAAAGGGTTGATAAAAGATAAGATGAAGTCAAATTATATTCTATTACTCGACTATATTTTCTGTCTTTTTTAGCTTAAAATATTTTGAAATAAAAATTCCATAAACATGTTCAATATCAATTTGAAGCAAAATGAGATTAACTAGGCCCAATCAATATGGACTGGCCGGAGTGCGTACATTTTCAGTTATGCGAGTCATGTTCTAGCAAGCGTAACTTATGGAGAAGCAAATTACGCGATATTTCATCGTACCATTAAAAGTAAAAGCTAATATAAAACTTTATTTCGCCGGAGATTATTAAAAATTTTTATTTTTAATTTCGCCGTAAACGAAATTAAGCTCAATACCGACGAAAACGCGGTTTCATTTATGTCTTTTTTAGGTTTTACGAAGCTTTCAAAAATCTAACATTATCGTAAATGCGATTATTATTGTTCTTTGACGTTGGATATTTGATAGCCGATGCACTAACAAAGCCATTAAGCTTGCATAAAGCGTTAATCGAATCTCAGTCTGATTAAGAAATTACGGCAGTTACCAAACTGTGTCAAGCATCGTGCATAACGCGAAATAACGAAGCAATTAGGGCAGAGATTGCGCGCGACTCCCTTTGAAAAAGGGATCATTCCCTTCATAACCGCGCTCCGAATAAAAAAAGAAGTGAATACCCAAAATAATAGCCAATGAATATTCTGGCTCTCTCTGCTCGTTCGCGCACCCAATAGATTCGTTAGAAAATATTCGAGGCCAAAAACTGTACTATTCGGCTCGGGGGAAAAAAGTGCTTTCGGCGAAGCCCTGATTTACGAATAGAGCGCTGGAATCTACGGCGATGTTGGGTCACTGATTGATTGGTTCCAGGCCCAATAAATGGATTGGAAAACGAAGCTGAACGGAGATGGAGAGATGGTCAAACTCGCGGCGCTCGTTTGCGTGTATGGATTTGCAGCCATTTGCATATCGCGGCCGATTGTTATGCGTTAGGTAAACGAGACCGCATGAGCGGCTTATGAAATGTTGCGGCGAGTTAAATCCCCAAGAAGGGAAAAAACGGGGAGTTTGTTTTGTTACCGTAGATATTCAGGAATAAGTTCTTTTTAAAGATGAGCAAATATTAATTTTCCAAGAGTTAATAAAATTTTATCTATAATGGCAATTAATTTTATAGCGTAAATAAAGTTTCTACTCAAAAACGGAATTTAGATGTTTCTATTGAATTTAAATTTCAAACAAATATTTTGTAAATTAGCCTTCTTAGCCCGCTTATTTACTAATAAATAATTAAATAAAATGAATTTTTATTTATTTAAAAGTTAATTAAACGTATAAATGTTATTAGAGATAAGGGAAACTAAACAGTGCTTCCATTCATTTTTATTGAAAATTCGTTTACCATTTAAAATAGTAACTGCAGATTTACGTAATGAAATTAATCAATACCCTGGTAGAGATTTCAATCTATAAAATGGCCATGAAAAATGGCCAGTTTTCAGGTCTAAATGTAACGTTTTTTGAAGTAGTTATTGACCATGTTGAAGTATGAACATAACCTCACATATTTTTATTACACGTCAGTCTCCGTTCTCAGTTATTCAGTAATGTAGTAAAAAACATCTAAATGCTATGGATAGCTTATATAAATGCAAAGAATTAA